>CP050237.2:28928-133928 GCA_012066045.3 Morus alba
TTAAATTTGTGATTTTATCATGAATTTATAGAAGTTATGGTTTTTAAAACTTGAGATTTGTCATGAATAGCACTTTACTTTATGATTTTTTAAACATTCCACAATTAGTCCTTAAGCTTTTATTTTATTTCAGCTTCAGTCCTTCTGTTAATTAGAATTTAAAATTTTGTAGAATTTGTGTAAATTAGGAATTAAAATTAAAACAGTTAAACTTTTGAGATTATATGTAGAAGTTAGTTTTTATTTTTTATATTGTTTTAGTTTTTAAACTTTAAATATTTCTAATTTTGACCCCTAATTTTACAAATTCTGTTAAATATTCAACACAAAACTTGTAAAAAGGCTTTAAATTGAAACAAAGTAAAATATCAAGAACTAACTGTGAAACGTTTTAAAAGTTATAGATCAAAATGAGATTGAGGATAATCCTTAGGAACTATTTGGGAGATTATCCTTACAAATTAATAAGAAAGTTTTTAGTGAAGTAAAAACAAATAAAAAAGTCTTGATTTACAAACTTCTTAATTGCAACCACAATTCAACAGAAGTAACAACAACAATAGAGAGGCTTTTGTTTAACATGTTGACCAAACGTAGGTGGTGATGCCCCTAACTTTACAATTAAAAACTCAAGTAAACAATTCTCTAAAAAAAAAAAACGACTCAACTAAACAAGATAAATTTTTAGTATTTATTGATAAATAGTTAAAGATTTTGTTATATTACCCTAAACGTCTTTTTAATACTCTTCAATGTCCCAATTGTTCGCGGGATGTGACAAGCATATGATTATAAGAAATCGAAGAATATCTTGTTCTTGAGAATTGTATAAGATTAATTTGTTATTTTTTTTATTATTTTTATAGATGGTCAATACTTTTATCTCAGTTCAAATCCTATTGAGAAGTCCACTAGGGATTATAAATTGTTAAAGAACAACTAAGACATTTATTTTGTCCTTTCTAGAAGATCAAATAATAAAAAAGTTAATATATTCAAAATGATTATGTCTTCAAAAATACCGTCTCAATTCATTCTATTTCATCTAATCTGAGACATGATATGGTTCTAAAAGATGAACTAGACACGGGCAGTTCCGATAAGTTTTCATTCTTGAACAAAAATCCATATTTGATTTATTTCATCTATTTCATGAGAAAATATCTGTTACACCACGATTGTGAATCAAAATAGAGATTTCAAGATATGTTTGTTGTCAATTTTAGAGAAAATAATTAAATTATGAAAAATAATCTTACACATTATTCTCTTACTATCAGAGGATTAAATTATGAAAAATAATCTTACATATTCTTCTCTAACAACAGAGGATGGAGACTTCAATGATCTCTTAAGGGGCATTTGTTTCATATATTCGTTTCTAATTTTGAATCATAATTTATAATTTTTTATAGTATTATGATTTTAAATGAGAATAATTTTGAATCATGATTTAAAATCTATAAATTAAACAGTTACTTAGTTGTTAAAAATAAAATAAATAATAATTTATCAGATTCCTCTATGGTGCCAGTGTCAAAGACCGGAGATGTTCATTTTTTTAGTTAAAAAATAATATAGTAGATTATGAAAATCGACACCAGAGATTAGAGAGCCTTAATCATTTCTAGTTGAAAATAAAAAGAATAATTTAGTAGATTATTAAGAGTAATCTAACATAGGATCGTCGCTCGATACAAGAGACGTTGGTCATTTTTAGTTGAAAAAAAAAAATGATTGGCATATTATAAAGAGTAATCTAGCATATTACTCTCTGGTGACCGGCTGTGTCAGCAGCCACAATAATATGGATATCGGAGGCGGTGAATTATAATATGGATATTCATAATTTATTAATTATGAATTATAAAATAAGTTATGACCTAAATTTTTTGCTAAGATTTACTTCTTTAAACTTTTAAAATTTATTTTTTATTAGGCCTTAATAGTTTTTATAGTTGAAAAAAAAGAATAAGTTAATAAATATGTTAAATTACTATTTTTATCTATAATTTGTCTTATTTATAAGAAAATCATAAATATGACAAGAAAATTGTCCATAATTCACAGGTTTTTTGTCCATAATAGAATCTGACTATAAACTATAACTTAATAAATTTGTTCATAATTTATCTAATTATAAATTATAACTTAATAAATTATAAACAATTATGATTTTTAATAATTAAAAATTAACTTTTATAACTAAACAAATTTAAATTTAAAAATATTAATTTGACGATTTATTAATTTCAATAAATTATTTAAGTCTATTAATTTTAATTCATTTTAAATTTTAGCTAAGTGAGCCCACGGAGCTGTGGAGGTCAATTTGTGGCCTAATGTAGACCAACTGGGCCTTCGGATCAGGATTGACGCCTTGGGTGGGTCCCACGTGCAAAATTCTGTTGGGACAAGCGATTTCATTTCATTTCACGTTTGCTGCTGTGCTGCCGGAGAATGAGAGGGAGAAGAAATAACGAATAAAAGTTACTAGCAATAAAAAGAAATAAATAATAATACGGAAAAGGTAAAGGAACTTCTTCCTTTCCCTTTGGATCATTCATTCGATGGGCAGTTGTTCTACTTCTACTTGTTTTTGGGTAAGGTCGACGCACCTGCACCTGCCTTTCCATGAGCTCCAATCGCAGACCCAGAGCCGTACGATCGGATTTTCTTATTCAGCGGCTTCTCGTCGTGGTTCTGGTGGTGTTGGTCATACTTATCGGCGCAGCAGAACAAGAATCTACTGCAACTCCGATGAGCCCACCCGCAGACAACCCACTGGAATTCAACTCTACTCCGAGATTGAGAGGTTTTTTGTTTTTGTCTTGTTGGAATCTTGAAACTCTAAATTCGTCTCGTGCAATTAATTAATTAATTAATATATAAATTGTTGTTGGTTCAGATTACTGACGGATACAGTGAGGCAATCGCAAGATGGCTGGGGAGGTTTAAGAGACTGGACTGAAGTTGAGGTATCAAATTAAATCTATTTTTACGCAACTCATGCAAACATTTTTCTTTACATTAATTACTATAACTTGTTTGTTCTTAAGCAAGGCTTTATTTTATAAGAAAAAGAAAAGAAGAGTTCACTCGATACCAGTAGCGTTAAATGTTAATGTTGTTTTGTTATGCCAAAGAAAACACACACGGAGTTAGGAGTCATATGAGTAAGTAGCTACCAATATATTTGTGGCATCTACAATCTAGGATATTATTAGATACTATTCCTATAGGTAAACTCAAGATGGAATGGATTATTGGCCATCCCAACTGTTTGGGATGTGATATTTGATTGGATATATGATTTGTAACCAACAGGGAGCATGGGTTCTTAAACCAAGAAGCTCAGAACCAAAGTTTGTTGTACATTTTGTTGGTGGTATTTTTGTTGGAGCTGCACCTCAGCTCGCCTATCGCCTCTTTCTCGAGCGCCTCTCCCAAAAGTCAGCTGTCTCTATTCATCATTTCCTAACGGTTTCTTTTTTCTCAAATTCACTGCTCATTCATGCTACTACACTGGAATTGGATGCAACAAATTTTACTCTTACTACAAATTAAATCATAAACTAACTCAACTCAACTCATCATTATTTCCATTATCAGGGGCGTTCTCGTCATTGCAACACCCTATGCTAGTGGATTCGATTACTTCTTCATTGCAGATGAAGTCCAATTCAAATTTGATAGGTGCTTACGTTTTCTTAGGGACACGGTGCGGCTCTAGTTTTATATTCACCTCCTTAAATCTGTCTTGTTTGTTTAATACAATTAAGAAAAAGTTATGACAACTCCCTCCCGACATGCTTAATTTTACAGGTTTCAGATCTTCCTACTTTTGGCATTGGCCATTCTTTGGGTTCTGTTATCCACCTTTTGATTGGTATAGCAACTTCTTACTTTCCCCTCAACAGCATTTAAGAGTGTTTATGATCAGTAGCAGCTTATTATAATTGTGACAAAACATTTTGACCAGGATCAAGATACGCTGTACAAAGAAATGGGAACGTGCTGATGGCATTTAACAACAAGGTATTTGTATTTCAAATCTCCATCTAGTGTTAATCCCTGCCTAAACTTCCTTGGAAGACAACTGAAATGTGTAGGCATTAGCTTACAACTCTTTTACTGTCCGAAGGATTTCGGTAGGCATTTTTTTCTTCTTCCCCCATTTCTTAATGCACTTCCTAATAATAATCAAAATGGATTGAGATTGCGAGGAATTTCTTCTATTTTTTTGGTATTTTCCTTTTTCTTTCCCTTCTTTCTCCTTTTTGCAGCAAATGAATTATTAGACAACGTTAACAAATGAATTATTAGACTTTAAAATAATAACACAACGTTAACAAAAGTCTCTCTAGTAATGTCACAGGAGGCAAGCTCAGCTATTCCTTTGTTCTCACCTGTTCTTGTCCCCATGGCTCAAAGCGTTGGCCCTATTTTGTCACAGATTGCATCATCACCAACAATACGTCTTGGGGTGAGAATCCAAGTTATTTCAATATTTAGTATTCATCACGTGCATGTCGGTGTAACACTTCCAACAACTTGGATGTCACGGCACTTTGTAAATTTGTGATATCATTCCATTGCAAGTTAATAGAAGGAGAAGGAGTTTTGACATTCATTTTTTAACCAATTTTTTACCGATAAGAGCCATTTATGAATTTCGATTGATCTTACTAGTTAGATCTAGGTGCACGATGAGTTTCCAACATATTACCAATTAATATTATTAATGATTTGTTCAGCTCTCGTTGATATAATTAATCTCACTTAATTATAGCTATACAGCATTTGTTTTATTAGGAAATGCAAAAAGTTCCTGGAATCTGTGGTAAGTTGGGGTCGTCTGGAAATTACTTGTTCAAAAAGAAAAGGCTACTATAGAGCTGTAATAATTTAACAAACTTAGCATTGGCAGGGTTGGCTTAATACAGTGTATATTTGTGAGCTCTGTCTCGAACTTGCATATTTTCAAACTTTTCGCCTCCTTGAAATCTTGTTTGTAGAATCCTAAATTCCATGTTGATGATAAGCCTATTAATTGGATTCATCATTTTTGTTGACGTTAAGATTTATGGGTATCTTTGTTTATGCAAAAGATATATTGTACTGGAGTTCATTTTGAATAATAGAGAATAGAGGTACGAAAGCAGATAACATATTTCATTCTTATACAAATCCTTACAGGCGGAGATGACTTTGAAGCAACTAGGAAACCTTAGCCCTCCTATCATGAAGCAAGTTCTTCCTTTGGTTGAGCAGCTTCCTCCTTTGTACATGGATTTAGTCAATGGAAAAGAAGATTTTACTCCCAAACCAGAAGAAACTCGGAGACTTGTACGTGAAGCCTCTAACTTATGAATAAGAACAAGTTTTGTTTTGTTTTGTTTTTTTTTTTTTTTTTTTTTTTTTTTTTATAGTATTAGTACACCATTACATCATTTCTTCTCATCATGTGACATTTCCTTTTGTTAAAACCTCTTAGCTATCTAGTGCTATTTATTTGTTTTCTACGTTAGTGGAGTGACATCTTGAGCCGGATCTTCTTTCTATATTTTGTCCTCGTTGTTGGACATTGTATGTACCATGTATACTAGAAGAGCAGAAACTTGGAATTGATTTTGTGGGTCCTGGTGCTTTGTTTAGTGGCTTGATACTCGAGAGTAACCAACATAAAACTAAGACTTGATTCTGCATTGTGCAATTTTCTCCTGTGAATCCCCTGAGGTTTGTGTTTACTTATGTTTGTGTTAGGTCTCCTCCCATTAAGTTTGTGTATGCTAGAAAGAGGAAGAATGACAAGCAAGGGCAGGGCAGTAATTGTGGTGAGAATTAATCTTGGGATGGCAATTCGGTTAGGATTTTGTGTCTCGGGATTAGGAAAGGAGGAGGGGAATATATTATGGTTAGTAGAGAGGCTGGCCAGGGGAACAAGGGCTTAAATAGCCTAAGGATTAGTGTAGAAGGCATCGAGTATTTTGGTTGTAATAGAAACAGACTTGGAGGCTAGAGGGTCCTCGAATTCTCCTCACTATCTGTCATTTCCTTTCATGTAATTTCCTTCGTTCATTCCAATTAATGAGAAAGTATACCTAAGAGGCATTTCCTTCTTCCCAATCTCATTTTTATTATTAAGTACTCAGCTAGATTCAACGGTAGAAGTCCTAGGATCCTAACAATTTGTCTCCTCAGATAAAGTCATACTACGGCATCTCAAGAAATCTTCTGGTGAAATTCAAAGACGATTCTATTGATGAGACTTCAACACTAGCGCAGGTGCTTAGTTCGGAATCAGCTATCAGTTCAATGCTTGACATGTCAATCCGACTCTTGCCTGGAGATCATGGGCTTCCTTTGCAGCAGGTATAGTAATTAGTTTGACATGGAATATTTTAAAGACGCTTAAATCTTTTGGTGGAGCGGGCATCGTGTAATATGTCCATTTTGCAGGCCATTCCAGATGTTCCACCAGCCATGGCCGATGCAGTAAACCGTGGAAGTGAGTTTTTGGCAAATCTATCTGTAGGTACGCCATGGGAGACGGTTGCCAAAGAAGTTGGGAATACATTAGGCACAGACTCGAGGATCCTTCGTGCAGAGATATCGAAAGACATAGACCTACTTGTGGACGTCATTGTATCATGGATGGCTTCTAATACAGGTCAGAAGTTTCTGAGGCCATGATGGTAATTCAGACAGAACATTTTGTCATTTTCATTAAGCAAAACATGGATTCCCCACCAATCTGTGCCTGTGGGAAGGGCACGGCACACTGTGTAGCAATCAAACTAGATAGAATGGACCATCCAACTTTTGATGTTGTCATGTAAATAAACACAGCTATACATATCAAATAGTAAATAAAAAGTATGGCATATGTTGCTTTAGACTTGTTTTGCATTCAACATAATAATAAGACATGATTACGAGCTCTGCTTATGCACGATCAAAAATAATAGCTTGGTATATGTTTTCGTACGACTTGAAAAAGGATGAATTGTAAAAGTTCTCCAACGTATAATATATGTGTATATGTGTGTGTGTGTGTGTGTGTGTGTGTGTGTGTGAAATTCTCTATATTTATATTATAAGTTTCTAGAAGAATCTATCCCATGATAGACCATTCTCTCTTGCGGACACCTTAAAATGGAACTGAATTCTAGCTCAAAGCCCTGACCAAGAACATGCAGAGAGGGAATATGTACCAAGTCTGGGGTTTTCTGGACAAAAAATGCCCCACGTTTTTTCCCCCTGTAAATACACCGAAATTATTAGTTGCTTGGTGGCAAGTTGAATTTTAAAACTTTTTATTTTAACATTTGTGACCCTAAATGGCATCCATTAATTGATAATTATTTATTGATTGGACTGCGTTATCAAGGATTGTTAAATTTACTTAAATGCTAAAATTTTAAAAGCTTGAGATCCAACTTGCAAATGACAAATAATTCAGGGGGCATTGGCATAATTTACTCTATTTGAAAAATTGAGTTAAATTCATCATATCTGATGCCGCCCCTTTTGCTGCCAAAAAGAATTTGGAGATATGTTTTGCTTGGAAATTGATGCACTATGAGAAAGAATAATCCGAAGATGTTGATTTCTGAATAAAACACTGTTCCAGGTAAGTAACATGTGTTTCTTGTGAAGAATTTTCTAGCTTAGTGTTTTTATATTTCTAACTATAGGCCATGAAAAAAAAAAAAAAGAAGAAGAACAAGATACACAGGCACACCTAAAATGATGATTATTCCTTTTTCTAATCAATATGTAAAACGAAATGGAGAGATTTTCAAAAAAATAATATCGGTTTTGACACCTGGTTTCACTGTCACAAGACTTTCGTTAACTCTATTCATTTCAAAGTAACAAGACATAATGTTTCAATTGCAAGTTCTCAATTTAGTCATCCAAAGGAATTGATATAAGAGAGTGAAAATAATGGTCTGTTACATGTAAGAAAATATGCAGTGCAAGTTCACGTCCCTCTGACCAAAAAGAATTCCTAAGCTGGCTTAGGAAGATATTTCTACTCAGCTAAATCAAAAACAGCCATCTGAGATGACCAATTCTTTCTTACATGTTGGATATTTACATAATTGAAAGGAGAGAAAGTCGAGTATCATTTTTCAGCAAACAAAACGAAGAGTAGACACAAAGCTAAGCTGGCAAAGGCAACCCTGTTGTCACATATGTATTTGCTTGCGTCTACTACTCTTCATGATACAAATAAAGGCCAAGGCCAAATCGAGCACATGCCCTGCAGAAAGCTATTTCCTCCGCTGCAGCAACTGGATCAGCGGTGTTGCCGTCGCTAGAAGATATTGTTCCCGATGACTCACGGTACGCCTATAACAGATGGATCAAGTTAAAACTGTATCCAACTCTTATGTGTTACACTACGAAAGAAATTCACAACCAAAAGAAGAGAATGAACAATTCTTCTATTTCTTGATTACCATTTTGCTCAACGCGTAAACTTACAATATATGTCTTTGAAAGAATAATGCTAATGGCAGTAAACAAAATATTTCCCAAAAAAAGACACAAAAAAGAAAAGAGTCAAAGGCATGGTTGTGAGAGGATCTTATTCTTAACGGCATACTTGACACAAGACAAGAGAAAGAGGGTATTTAGTTAGAAACAATCTTGGCATTGGCATTAAGAAAAATGAGCGAAAATTGTTCGGGTATGTTATATGGCTACGATTATGTTTATATTTTGCATTCTTGCTGTTGTTGATAGAACGAAATGGGGTTCAGTCGAGTTTAAGTGTTACTGATTCAAATATGATCCAGACTGACTGACTAACAAAATCTGGTGTTTTTAGTGAATGGAGTGGAGATTTGAGGTATGATGCTTGTAATTAACTATATGTTAGTGTTAAGCACAAACAACATGCGATGACGCCACCAACCCATATCATATGTGTGTGTGTGTGTGTGTGTGTAAAGAGTAAATCCTGATTTAGGATGAAGTGATCTGAGATTGGTTAAATTATATAAATATGTTAGTGTTGTAGGTAGTTAATCAAGTAGACTAAAGTTGATGGTTGAAAGAGAAAAGAGAAGAGAAGAGATCAAAGAGAAGAAAAATGAAAAAGAAATTAAAGGGGGAGAAACAACCTCGCCGTCAGATCCACGAATAGTGAGACGGTAGACAACAGTGACAGTTCCATTCTCAGAGTAAATCACATCGCGTATTTCCCCGCACCATCCTAATATTAATCACGGAAGGAAGGAACGTTAATCTTAAAATCAATCAAAGGGATGGAATAAAATGAGAGGAATCAGAAGGGGCATACATATATATATATATATATATGTATGTATGAATATGTATATATTGATATGTAAATGTGAGTGTTATTATGTTACCAGGAGCGTAGAAGCTCAACATGCGATTGGCATGGTACCAGGGGATTGAGAAGGATGATTGAGCAGTCGTCTTTGAGACGATGATGTTGTCGGGGATTCGCTTGTTGAGATCTCTGAGGATCTCCTCAAGAGGGCGGATTATTGAAGTGGAAGACGAGTTCCCCAGCGGCACCACGTAGTTCGACTGTGGATCTCCCGACTGCGGAACTCCGCCCACGACTTTCTTCGACTTGGAGCTGTTGGAGCTGGAGGCATCGTTGCCGTTGCGGCTCACAGCACCACGTACGACACAAAAACTGGCACTATTTCTAGTAATACTAGGAGAAGCTCTTGTTCCTCCTCCGATTCCGATGATTGTCTTCCAATCATAGTTTCTCCTCTGATCATGCAATTTCAGCTGCATCGCCATCGCCATCGCCATCTTCTTCTTTTGCTTTTGCTTCTGCTTCTCCAACCAAACCAAAAACCCCCTCTCTTCTCTTTTCTTCTCTCTCTTTCCTTCCTTTCCCAATGAATATCAAAATAAAATAAAATAAAAAAGACGTTTTTCTATCTACCCCCTTACCTAACCAAGCCTCAAGCAACCAACCTATAAATCTATTTATATATATATATATATGTATATATACACGTATTATGCAGTATTATATCTACAAAAAAGAAAACAAAAATGAAAAAGTAAAAGAAAAGTAAACGCTCTACTCTCCATCGAATTGGTTGGTGCACATCACACGCTTCTTGTTCTTATTCTTTTTCTGTTTCAAGGGTATTTTGGGTCTTTTACATTTAAAATTGATTTTGGGTCCTTGACAACATTACTATTTTTTTTTTAAAGACCTCAGCGAGGAAATTTAATTAAAAGTGAAAGAAAAAATACATTAAAAACAAAAAATTAAGATTACGTTTATTTTATCAATTTAAATTTAAAATTTAAATTTTATTACAGTAAAAAAATTTTTAAAAGTAGTTAATATTTAATTTTTTTATTATAATAAAAAAAATTTCACATAAAATCACATATTAATTCAAATTAAAAATTTAAATTAATAAATTAAACGAACGAGAAACATACAACAAGGAAATCAGAACAAAACAAAACAAAACTTACAGTAGGACATGCATTTTTGAACTCAGTTTTAGTTATTGAATTAGTAGCAGCAATTCTGTGACTATAGAAGAAGATAACAATCAAATAACGTAAAAGAAACAAATATTTCTACAGGCCAATAAAAAGATTATTTAGAAATACCATATTTGAAAGAAAAAAATAATATTTAAAAGCATTTCAAATTTCAAATAAAGCGGTATATCCTAACTTATGAGTTCGGTCACCAAATAAAGCGGTATATCCTAACTTTACCAAAAAAAAAAAAAAAAAAAAAAAAAAAAAAAACAACAACAACATTTAAAAGATGCCATATTCATAATTATTTCACCTGATGACAAAAATTTAAAATTCATATCACTCAATTCGCCAGAAAATATCCTACCAAATTATTTTTTCTCTCCTCTACAAAGATGACAGATATCGATATGGCATATACCACATAATTTTCTCTTTGCTTCATTTTTGTTACATTACAAGTGCTGATTCGATGTATAAAAATTAAAAGGCAAGAGAGACTAACGGGAAAGAAGAGTATCCCTCTGTTTTCAAGTTTCTACTTCTACAGCTTCTCAAGGTCCATTACAAAATTTAGTCTCTTCAAATATGCGATGTGTATATACGTTTAAATATTCAATGCCAGTCGTCACAACTCACGAGCGTTTTGAGGATTGTTTCCCAGCTTGGAATGGACCATTGCTTCCACTTGGCTGCGGAGGCTTTCCAAATCCAGTGCATAATCCTTTTGATCTTCCTCTGCCATTAAAATCAAATCCTTGAGCTGTTTCCTCATCCTCTCCAATGCAACATCCAAACCGCAAACCTCCTTCAAAACTGCCGCCGCTTCTGTGGTTCTCAGTTGCAATACATTCTTAATTGTCATCAGAGCCTGTTTCATCAATCAATCATTACCTCTTATCTCCTACATTCTTAATCAATAATTACCAAACAAAAATCTACCTCGTTGTCCATAGTAGTGGGAATTACTACCTTTTCCTGGAGATCAAGGTCGGAAGATACGGTTAGATCAACAACAGATTTCAACAGAACGCGGCTGCTGAGAAAAGGCGCCACATCTTTATCCGTGTTCTCTAACTGGGACTCCGCAAGATCACCCACAAGAAACACGGCTTTCTTTAGCAATCTAATATCAGTGCTTGAATTGCTGAGTATGTCCTGTAACAGATATTGCCAATTAACGACAGAGTTTGACTAAGAGAAGGAAAGGATGAAGAAATAATTCTCTCTACTCTGAGAACCATAATTCGGTTTATTGTTACTGACTTAGCCTAATTGTAATTTGTAGGATACCATATAGGACAAAAATGTGTATAGGCACAACATTATCCTTTTTAACCATAATTCAGTTTATTGTTATTGACTTAGCCTAATTGTAATTTGAAGGACACCATATAGGACAAAAATGTGTATAAGCACAACATTATCCTCCTCCTTCTGCTTCAATGCTTTAGCAGATGATCCACACAACCTAGATAAAGTTAACCTAAAATGCCTAGTTAATTGGTTTTTGGCAGCTCACCTGGAGGAGAAAACCTCCAGCTTCTGCATAGAAGAGTCGTTGCCCATCTAGATTGTTTCGGATGAGAGCTGAAACGGCATACAACCCTTTGTTGGCTTCTTCTAAGACCTCAGATTTTACCATTTCCATAAGCTTGGGCAACGCCCCGAGTTGCAGGACCTGCCGAGACACGAATTACTCAGATTGAGTCTGATTGAAACAAAACAAGAAGAACGAGGACAAAAACAAGAACATACGAGCAGTTCAATAAAAGGAAAGAAAAGGGACAAAGAAGAAATAGGGATGCCTGATTCTGAAGGGTAGGATTATTTTGAGAGGCTTTGCCAAGAACCCAAGCAGCAAGTTTCCTTGTATCTGGGTCTGGATGATTAAGTTGATCAATAATCACAAAAAGTCCTCCGAGTTTGTTCAAATCTGACAAAACAAAACAGACCAATTATTTTAATCTAATTCTAATGCATTGTGGATCCATCAAAAAGAAAAGCATTAATCTTAATCAAGGGTGGTACGCAGTACCATTGGCATTGTGAATGGGCTCAACAAGTATGAGAAGCTCGTGGAGTGCACGGTGTCGATCTTCCAAAGACAAAGACGAATTGTACTTCAAGTCGCCTATTGCGATTCGCATCAATTCGGCTTCTGATGGCATTTTTAACTCCTCCATTAATTCCTGTCAATTAATTAATTAACTAACTAACTTTTTAATTAATATACTATGTGAAAACCATTAAGGGAAACTAAAGTGTGATTACTAATTATAAGCAAAAGCTAATATCCTAATTCTAATCGAGTGGAGTAATTCTCTTTCATACAATAATATAATAAGAACTAATAATATGAATTGTAAAAACTGAGGTTCGATAAGTGTGATTGGCTAAAACTAGTCTACTCTCTCTATATATAAAATGGAAGTCAGAAAAAAACAAGTTCCATTTCCATGGCAGGGTAATGGGTATTAAATTTAACATTTTTTTTAAAACCTTAATTTCGATTTGGCGCTTCTCTAGCTCATCACTAGACAGTGTGCGGACATCTCTCGCTGCTTCTTTCAATTTCGCCGGATCAGAATGCCCTAAATCATATCATTATTATCATTATTATTATTATTATTATTATTATTAGTTAACTTAGTAGGGAAAGTGAAAGACAGAAAAATGATGTATGAATTGAAAGAAAAGAGAAAAAGGCAGAAAATTGATGGGAAATAGTTGGTTAAAAGATAAGAGTTATGAGTACCAATGGCCCACTGTAGCATTCCGTCGAGAGAAGAAAATCCGCCGTCGGAATCATCTCCGCTCGATGATGATGGTGATGGTGAGTTGTCAATGAGAAGCTGCTCTGCTTTCGCCATTAATAATAATAATGTTATCATCAATAACAATAAGCTTGAAGCTCTTGAACAACCTAGATTCCGACGCCCCATTTATTTTTTTTTTATTTTTAACTTGATAATAACTTAAATTTGGAAGGGGAAAAAAGAGACAATCTTTTCAAATCAATAGGAATTAGGAAAGAAGAAGCTCAAATTGCTTCTCAGCTCTCTCTCTCTCTCTCCCTCTTCCTCTCTCTGTTGCTCTCCGCGTATGTTATAAACAGTAGAGGCTGAATCTGGTTCTCTTTCTCCCTCTATGTATGTATATATTAATAGAATTATAAATATTCAAGACACGTCATTCGCTCTAATCATCACCGCTAATGCAGGATCAAGCGGTTCCCGTAAGACAAAGTTTTTTTAAAAAAAAAAAAATTTTTTTGTTTTTTTTTAAATATATATATATAGTATTATTGCAAGTAACAGTTACAAAGCAAAAGAAAACGACATGTCGTTTATTCATTTATTTGGTACCCCTGCCCCTGCTCGCTCCTCGCTCCACTCCGCTTAAAGTTAAAACAAAACAAAAGAAAGAGGAGAGTGTGTTTGAATTTCATTCGTAATCGTGAGAAAGAAAAAGGATAGCAAAACCCTAAACCCCCCAAATCAAAAAATAATAATAATAATAATAAGTGAGAGAGGAAAGAGGAACACAGAAGAGAAGAGAAGAGAAGAGAAGAGAAGAGAAGAGAAGGATGGTGAGGCTGACAGCAGACCTGATATGGAAGAGCCCTCATTTCTTCAATGCCATTAAGGAGCGTGAGTTGGATCTTCGAGGTACCCCCCAAATACCCTCCCTCCTCTTTTTTTTTTTTTTGTAATTTTTTAAAATCAAAATGACCTCATTCCTTTCTCTTGTCTCTCACTCACTCACTCTCTCAACTCAGGTAATAAGATTGCTGTAATCGAGAACTTAGGAGCCACCGAGGTACAATTCCTTTTCTTCTTTGGTTTGTTTTGTGAGATTTCTTTCTTTTGTTGTTCATGTCAAAATTGAATAATGCTTTCGAGCAATTGTTTTGTTTTGTTTTGTTTTGTTTTGTTTTAAGGACCAATTTGACACGATTGATCTGTCGGACAATGAGATTGTAAAGCTCGAAAACTTGCCTTATCTAAACCGATTGGGTACTTTGCTCATTAACAACAATCGAATCACCCGCATCAATCCCAATATTGGTGGTAACCTCGCAACACCCCCCGCTCTTTTCTTTTTTCTTTTTTTCTTTATAAAAACAAAAAAAAAAAAAAAACAAAAACAAAAACAAAAACACAACTAAACTTGTTGTTCTTGTTGTGAATCCTAGTATTTAATACTACTTAATCAATTAATGTGGTGCGACGACTGATCGCAGAGTTCTTGCCAAAGTTGCACAGTTTGGTTCTGACGAACAACAGGCTTGTCAACTTAGCAGAGATTGACCCTCTCGCGTCCCTCCCTAAGCTGCAATTCCTAAGCCTTCTGGACAACAACATCACCAAGAAGCCCAATTACAGGCTCTACGTCATTCACAAACTCCGCTCCCTTCGCGTTCTTGATTATAAGAAAATCAAAACCAAGGTGCTCTACAAACATTGCTACACTTATTAATGCCTTGTTTGCCTGCTCTTGCTTTTCTCTTCTCTAATCTCTTTCTCTTGTGCGTCATTTGTACACCCATTCAGGAGAGGTTGGAGGCTAAGAATTTGTTTGCATCCAAACAAGATGAAGAAGACGCTATAAAAGAATCCGCCAAGACTTTCACGCCGGTCGACACTGCGGATGTCCCTCAAGCTGCTGCTGCTGCTGCAGAAGATGAAGATACAACCCACAAAGTGGTTGCTCCCACTCCCGAGCAAATCACCGCCATTAAGGTATTTAAACCTTTCCCATCGTCGGCCATCAATACACAGGTTTTGTCATTCGCCGCTTTGGGATTGACTGACGATATTTATTGGCGAAGTTGATAATTGCAGTAGATTTCAATACTCTTAGTTGGGGGTTGGTGATTGTGTAATAGCCTCTTAAACTGACAAAAATAACAAACAAAATAATGCAAGAAGCTTTCCCCCAGGATTGCAAATTTTGATTGATTATGCTGACAAATTTATTTTCTAACGAAAACAACTTACTCAATCTTTTCAATTCACATTTTAATTATATTTGACAATGTCATATGTTCGCATTATCTGTTGTGCTTTAAAGCCTCGTGTGTATCATTTAAGAAATAATAAAAATAAGTAGGTCTTATGGTCCATGAGTTCTCTCTGATTTGGTTTAGGATGAAGTGTTTAGGTTGAGTTGCACTGACTGGATCATTGAGTTTCCACTCACTTTAATAGCACTTATAGAGCCTTTTGCCACAGTTTTTATTGAAAATTTTCTTACACTTTGAGGTGATTGTAGTTTTTATCGTACTTTTCTTTAGTAATATGAGCCTTATTTGAGGCTGTATTCAATAAGAAATAAAACAAAATAAAAACCTTTTTCTTACACAATGCAACTGTACCGCATAGCTTAGAACTCTAATCAATGCTTTACAGGCAGAACACTTTACCTCGCATTACTTACATCACATGCTCAGGCACACACTAGCAGCTCGCACGCTTTCCACTCCGAACACTACTACAAAATACACCACACTACCTAGTCCCTACTTCACTCACATACCGACTCTCGCACCCATTGGCACCTATACACCAAGTCCTGTATCACTATCGCACACAATCTACGAGACAATTGGGTTTATTACTTTATTTATATAGACCTCCAACTCGTGCTTGTAGACTTTATGAAGATTTTGGTAAGCGGGCATAGTTTCCCACTTTGCCACCTTCTAACAATTTAATTAAGCAGATTTCTTCTGCTTCAAGACTTCATCTTCATCAACGTTGCTTTCAACTTGAAAATATTTTCATCTTCAAGATCTCTGAACATCATAACTCTTGTGGCTTCAAGTTATAACTTTTGATGTTTTATCTTTCCACGCATTTATGCATAGTAATTGGAAATGCTCATGTCTAGTCTTTTGTAACTTTTTGCTTTGCTTGGCATCCAGGCTGCCATTGTGAATTCTCAGACGCTGGAAGAGGTTGCAAGACTTGAAAAGGTGCTTTTTCTTTAAATAGATTTTTTATTTTATTTAGTTATGGGCTTGACTTATTTTCTGTGTTTGAGCTTAGCATTGGCATTATAATGTCGAATGGTTTGTGTGAGCAGGCATTGAAGTCCGGACAGCTTCCTGCAGATTTCAAACTTTCAGATGACAATGCTCAGTCCGGCAGCATTCAAGGAACAGATGAAAGTAAAGTCCAGAATAATGAAAATGAGGCTGATGGTGAACCAAGGGATGTGGAGGGACAGGGTAAAGATGAATCTGCACCCATGGAACAGGTATTAATATGTTTACCCATTTCATCCAAACTGACACTGACCTCACATCAATACAATTCTAGTATCTGAGCTAGAATGACATTTGGTTGGCGTCACTTGGAATGTACACATTGAAGTTATTGGTGTCAATGTTGTTGCCTCGATATAGTAGTAGTTTGGAAGTTGAATTTTTTAGTCTCCTATTTTGGTATAGCCACATAAGTGGAGTTTGATAATTGCAAGATGTGTGAGACACAAGATAGGTGAATGCAATCCTACAATTTAAAAAGATTTAGCTCTTACAAAAGCTTAACTTTTGCTGAAATGATAATGATTTAGTGAGGTTGATTTTTTTGATGCTGTGATTGCTTTGGACGTGTATCAGACAATAGTTAGTGTTAACATTCCTGCATGAAAACAGCCACCTTTTCCAATTTTCCATTATTTGGAAGAACGTGCCAAATTGAACGTTAACCTAATAAATGACACTGCACCTGTATTTTGTCTCGTTTTGTCATTTGCTTTTTGTTCGTTCATATGTTGTCCGCATCTTGAGCCTATGATGCATGTATTATATTGCCGAGTTAACCGCAATTCTTGCCCGAATTATGTTGTCCAACTGTTAGAAATTCACATTTTTGCACATGGTTTGCCGATTTTGTTGTGTTTGAGTTTCATTTATGTTTATTACTAGTATCGCTTTCAGAAAGGGGAAAAAAAATACTAGTATTTTAGTCTCGAGCGTCCTGAATTTCTATGTTTTATAAGCATGTACATAACCGACTATTGAGGGTGAAAATATATACATTAAGTGACTGTTCCACCAAAAGGTTTTATCTTCGTGAAATTTTAATGCTTGGAGACTTGATATTGTCGCAATAATCTTCGCATTGGTGTGGTGCAGGAGTAGACCGGGGGTGCCTTTCTATTGTTATTTGGTTGTATTCGTCGTGTTGCATCCGTGATGGCTAATGGGGCGAGCTCTCAACTGAGACTCAGCAATTCCTTTATGAGCAGAGATATGCTATGCCTCTTTAAATTCTCTTAGGTTCTAATGATGCTGATCCATTTTTTTTTTTTTTTTTTTTTTCCTTTATTTTTTTCTTGCGTGTTAAAAGAGGTCTTTAAGGGTGTTGAAGATCCTTAATGTTGTACTTGATCTTAATACATAATAATATACGCTTTAATTGACATTTTTCTCTAGTTGACCACCAATTAGCCCTTTTTGGATTAGTGAAGATTGGGGCACTCGCATGCTGTGATATGGTCATTGCATATCTTTTACTTTGTATTTTGAGTAAAATTAGAAACTTCAAAAAGGATTAACAAAGAATGACTCGAAATGGAATAATAATAGTACTCGCCCTGAGTTGATTGCTCAGTTTAGGCTTTATGATAGTTTTATCTACATATTGCAATTGCATTCCTTTTAACCGAGGAAAACGGATAATTAATATATTTTGAGTCTCTTTCTTTTTTTTTATGGCACTTGAATGTAATTGATAATAACAATCTATTTTTTTTTTTTTATGGCACTTTGAATGTAATGATAATAACAATCTTCTAATTATCAACTTATCATTATTAGAGCACCGCCAAAGCCAAGTTTGACGTGAAAATATATTATAATATGGATAAGAAAGTGGGAATTTGCATGAAAGAATGAATGAAATGCGTACTTGTGGATGATATTCTCTTTACCTTTAAGCGAGTCATCAATAAACGACAATGAAATCCTCTTCTTCTAGTTAAGGGAAAGAATTTTTTTTTTTTTTTTTTTTTTTTTTTTTTTTTTTTATAAATGTATTATGTTCTTCTTCTTAAGAATAATAATAAATAAATAAATAAAAGAATGGTTTTACAAATAAGCCCTAAGCATAACAAGACCATAATTAATGTCTTATAAATAATGGAGCTGGCTTGAGAAGATCAGGATTTCAAGAACAACACAGGTTGCCATCCTGGACGGCTTTTCCTTTGAGAAGGCCGGCATCCTTTTTGGCACATTAGAAATGCGGAACATGCTGATGAAGATGTATGTTGACGGTGGAATTTCGTCAACAATAGACCAGCCAGGTTACCTTAGGTTACCCTTTGGATTACCGGCTGGTTAACGTGTTTTAAGGTAGGATTGGTGATTTTATGAACTGTATTGCAAAAACACAAAGGAAGTTTTATAGTGGTTCACTCTATCGATTCAGAGTTACATCCACTGTTTGTATTATATATCTTGAGGAGCTTTACAGATTACAAAAACTCTCTCGTTTCTTTCTTTTCTTCTTTTTTCAGAAAAGACTCTAGACCCTTTCTTCATTAGGGTCTTTCCCCTTATATACTTGGGCTTCCTTCGCAGGGGGTTTTCCTCCATAGGTGGATGCACTCAAGTGCTTTTCCTTTTTAGTCTCAATCATAGCCCACTAATCATTACTGTTCACTCAACTGATTAGTCTTCTATTACGGCTCTGTGAGTCTCCGTAATGCTTTCCTGTCTCCCAGAGGGCGGTTTGTAAACTTGCCATTAATGCTGTCAGTGGTCTCTTATCTTCGCACGCAATCCACCATGTCTCGACGGAAGGCTTCCCTCGTCACCTAGTGCGGCCTTAGCCTCTTTCGTCCTTTTGAGCGACCTTCTCTGCAGTCGAGGGATCGTAACGCCTTAACTTAGGCAGTTAGCATCCGTCGACACCACATGGAATCGTTGCCCTAATCCGAACTTTGACTTCAGGCTCTGCAGCTGACGTTGAGGGATTGAAGCGTTGAGGGTTTGTGTGTTTGGCGAAGAGTGAATGTGGCCACATGTCGTGATTTTGTTGGTCCACGTCTTCATCACATTTTCCCACACAACAATGTACTCGCATGGTAGATGTACAGTTTTTGTAGGAAATCGATGATCAAAAGGGCTTCTAAAATTTCTTATTATGGAGAATGTGGTTTGTTCTCCAAATACATTCAGATTCAGCACCCTCATCAACGAGTTATGTGGAATGGGCGCTCAAAGTCCTCGATGAGACGAAGGAGATGCAGATGCTTATGCAGATGCTTTTGCAAACCTCATCAACGGGTTTGGTGTCATCTTAAGATCTATTTGGTTCATGGATTCAAATCATGTGATTATAACTATTTTTGATTTACGTGTATTTTTTATGAGAGAAAATACTATAACGAACCATGAATCATGATTTGAATCAAAGAGCGAATCTAGAAACCAAACGGACCCTTAATATTTGGAAAATATCTGATTTTTGTAGGTTTGGACTTTTGGGTTGGAGGAGGCCATTGTTCATTGTTCATCTCAAAAACTTATTTGTTGTAGAAATGACGTTTATAGATCGCAATCTTTAACTGTTGCACAACCAAAAATTAAGGTCTTTTTGATCTCTTAAGCCCACCAAATTTAAGAAACAAATAACATTAAAAGAATTCCTTAACAAATATTGTGTCTTTCTCACTATTAATTCTATTCAGGAATCACCTCTAGGTGCCGTTTGATACTTAGATTTATTTTTTGATTTGATTCGTGATTCATTATAATATTTTATCTCATAAAAAATAACATAAATTAATAATAATTCTAATCACATAATTTAAAGACCCCTAATTCATTTGTCGTAGAAATCCTCCACTTCTGACTACATCCTCACGCAAAGCGATCGAATCAATTCCCAATAAAACAAAATTCTATATATTGAAAAAAAAAAAACCCAGTTGGAAAAATACTGGGTTTAATCCATTCTAATTTTGCAATTGACTCGTAGCGTCTCATGAATCGATCGGTATTTCTGTAAGCGATACTTACTCTCTGCTTCTACTTCTCACTTGTCTCTCTCCGAAGTCCAAACACACTCCCAGTACAAGTTTACAAAGTACAACCATTGTACTTTCGCTTTCTGAACTAAACAACTATCTTTTCTTCTACTTCAGAAAACAGAGAAAAAAAAAAAAAAAAAAAAAAAGAAAGAGCATATCACTTATATTAGAGAGTATTAAATTGGATTCAAGTCACAGAAAGAAGAAATAACAAAAGAAAAATTAATAAAATAAAATAAGAAGATGAAGGAGCTCCCTCAGAACATAGTGAAGTTTTATCAACATAGTAAAATGTTAAGTCAGACAAGGCTGAAACTTATTTATCAAACAGTTCAATCACGGGGAGCTCCATTACCATTACAGAATACTGATTGCAAAACCAAATCACCGAACCCCATTTCTCTCTTATTACAATTTAAGAGAAAAAAGAGAAAAAGAGAAACTGAAAATCATACAAAAGAGAGAGAAAAGACTAGGGAAACGAACAACAAACGCCGCCCCAAAACCAAAACCGAAACCAAAACCAAAGCAGTGAGAAGCAGATGGCGAAGTCGCATCGCCCCCCTTATTTATAGGCCCAGGGCTTAACCCTAACCTTAGTAGTTACACCTTTTCTTTTATTCATTTGATAACTTTTATTTAGTCTCGTTTATTTTATGAATTTAAATTTTTAATTTAAATTAAAATGTGATATTTTTTAAAAAAATTTTACTGTAATAAAAAAAATAAATGTGATATTTTTTAAAAAATTTTTACTCTAAAAATTTAAATCAATGAAATGAACGAGACATTTATTTTCAAAACTACAATAACTTATTACTTTACCACTTAAATTTTAAAAATTCGGGGTTGTTTTTTTTTAATGAAATTCAAAAAATTTGAATTTGAACTCAAATTTAAGTTTTTCCTTTAACTCAAACTCAAGTTAATGAACAATATTTTTTATTCTTAAAAATATCATAACTTTTTCATTTTAATTTTGATTGAGATGATTTTTTTCTATGCATTCACAACAAAAAGACGAATAAAACCCCACCCATATATCATATTAAAATTTTTCATCACTATTGAATTTTTATTAAAATGCTATATAAATACAAATTTAAGTTTTGATCCATCCAAACACAAACTCAAAAAGATTATCAATTCAAATCATAACTCAAATATGCACATTCAAATACAAACTCAAGTTACAACTTCAACTCAAGTTATAACTAAAATTCAACTCAAAATCATCACTCAAATCACCATAATTTAAAAATATATATATATAAAAAATCCCTTAATCTCTACGCCTCTCAAATTATGAAACGTAATTGATTTTGTCCCTTCTACCTGTTACCGTCTAATTTAAGTTAACGTGGATGTAATTTTGAAGAACGTTGAAGTGTATGGAAGTAACTTTGTCTAAAGTGGGACCCTGCCAAACTAAAGCGGGTTTGAGATTAGTAAAACCACCATACTTCTAGACGTCACATTTGAAAAAATCGTGAGGAAATTATTTTCAACCCCAAGTGCACAAGGATGTTGCGGAGTAAACGATTAGCCTATTGGGTTGTGTTGGATCCGAAATAGAAGAAAACCATCTATTAAAAATAGCAAATTCTCAGACTAAAGCCTTGCAAACGGGTACAAATCCGGGTCTAAATCCTTCCATGATAGTTTCCAAGAGGTTAGGAGACATAGACAAAACTTGTTCGACAAAACCACTCATGAAAGGAATTGAAATAAAGCCAAGTATCCGTTGCTCGACGGCCTCGAAAGGCTACCCCGGATCCAGATTGACAAACTCGGCATTGTTGTCAGTGAAGCAAATCATTTTGAGTTTCTATGTTTTGGTAACAAAAAAAAATGTGATTGTTTGTGAGAGTTTTTTACTGTAGTAAAACTCAAATTTTAAACTCGAATAAGTAAAATGAACAGAGACTATATTTTGGTGGAAAATGGATTGCATTTTCTCTGGTGACGTCATTGATGCTAGGGTTCACGGATTTCTTCGTCCACCCCAGCATGTAACCGAAGGAGCGGTTCTCCATAACCAAAACAACAATGTTTTGATGGGATGGTCCGTGCGTGCCACACACGTAAATATTAACCACGCCATTGCTTGAAAAAAAAATAATAAATAAATAAATAATAAAGACAGAGAAACAAATCATCAAAATGTCAGATATTCCTCTAAAAAAAGTGTTACAGGAATTAATCGTCTTTACTTGTTAGGAGTAAATATGCTGTTTTGTAATCGGTAAATTTGATTCTCAAAGCTGAGTCATCAATGATAACATGATCCCACAACAACACGTCAATCTTTTACACGTCATATATGATGTTTTACACCATTAACCAAATACGACCCCTTTGTTTCGTTTCTCATACTATAGCGAGGTCGATTGCACCATCGACAAAGCAAAAACAGGGTTACTTCGCACTTTGCAAGGCTCAACCACAAGCACGCCATACATATTAACTAACTTGTAAATCCGAAAACTCGAAACTCTAAAACAACATCATAATCATACTATTATATAAAGTCAAGGTTAATGTACCACAAACAAGCGTCATCACTTATTTTAGTCCACCACAAACACTAGTTACGAAACCCAAAATAAACATATAATAAAAAACTTCATAACCGAGCATATAGTAATAATAGATAGAGAACACATAAAAGCTTTTCCACAAGAGGACAACCACACATAAGAGTTTGCCTAAGCACGCTTTTGGGACATCATTTCATCTTCATCCAAAGTCTGTTGCAGCCGACAGCTTCACGCTCATCTTCCACGGCATCTCTCCAACCGCTATGGCATGTTCGTCCTGACACCACCATCTTATACTTGTAATCTCAGATGACACCACAATATCCTTTAAGAAAGTAACCTGTTAGGAAAAACATTCATCGGAAAAGTTTATTTGAACTACAAAACCAAGAAATGTAATTAATACCTTCTTCTTCTTCTTCATTAAGCTGCAAAAATATCTCGACCAACATGGGAGAAGGAGCAGCAGCGAGCGCGACTCCTTGAGCTGGTGCAGGCATTTTTTGCCCCCATCCTTCTGCACCAGCTTCAGGAAACAGTTGATTGATTGCTATTCAGATTCATCATAGACATCTCCATCGCTCTCATACTCATCAAGCGTCCTCATATCGAGCTGATAACGAAGAATTCCCCCTATCCCGCCAAAACCACGGCAGAATTGAGAGCCCTCCTGCGATTTGTTGGTCACAAACTCGAGTGAGCATCCAAATTTCCTGTATTCATTAGCAAACCACTCGAGCAATGACGCCTTCTCTTGAACCTCCAGCTCAGCATTGCTAGCAGGATCCCGGAAGTTGTTCTGATCAGTTTCCTGGTCCTTGTTCAAGTGCTTGATGACGATTTCGCTGCTAGTGGTGTTCTTCAACACGTACCTGTTAATGTCCAAGCTTTCCCACACAATAAGTATTTCAACAGCACCCATTTCCAAAGCTTTCAGTGTGTCGTCCACACCAAAGACATATTTCCCAGTATCCTGGCTTATCTCCTCAAAGTATTTGCCTATCAATTTCTTCTCCTGTATAAACTTCACATTAGCGAGGATCTCAGACGACAGCTCAATTGCCTGATTAAAGCCATTTTCGCCTCCATAAGAAACATCCACCACATTCAAAATCTTAGCCTGAAGACGGGGATCAAACATATCTGACTGACTGAGCTCAGTTTTGAAGTCAGCGGACCCTGCAAGTATCAACCCTGAGACATTGGGCTGACTGGTGGCAGGATTGATATAAAATTGTGTGGCAAGCTCTGCCGTCTTCCTCACATAGTTGTGGCGCTTCTCCATTCGCAGACGAGCAAAACGCAGCGCTGATTGCCCTCCTCTTCCATGTTTCTTCGGGAGGTCGACGCTAAACTTGTGCAGCACCTCCCGTGTATTACCACTCAGTGTCCCGAAAAGGGTCCCGTTACCATCCATGACAATGAAACCAAACTTGTCATCAGATTCCAGCAGCTCATTCAGAGCTTCAGTGTGAAACTTGTTGTCACAGAGGTACAGGGATGCATTTATAGGCCTGAAAGGCTCAAAGTCAATGGTGACCTTCTTTTCCTTGCCATCTTCCGTAACAATTGTTCCCGTATAGAGAACGAGCCCATTTGGAGGAACCTTGTTGTAAAGCTTCAGCCTCTGCTGGGCAGAAGTAATCGCACCCAAAACAGACTGACGATTCACTCTGCTCTTAATGTTTGAAGCCGTTCCGAATTCGTCACCAAGCATCTTGGTAACACGAGATATTTGATCACGAGGAGGCATGATAAGAGAAATCATGCTGGTGCCATTGCCCCTTGCAGCCTCGAGTGCTTTGATCAATTTCTTGATCTTCCAGATCTCGATGTTCCTGTCAGTTTCATGACCATCTGCCATTGCAAGCTGCTAGACAACTCACAGATGATCTGCAGTGTACATTATTATAATAAGGGAAGGTCAAAATGTTAACTGATTATAATGTAAGGAAGGACACTAACAATCCAAACACTACATTTTCTAAATATAGATATAGTTGTTAAAAAATGTAAAGATTATAATCATGAGAAATTCATTCGAAACTGCAAAATTGCAAACAGAAAATTTTGCAAATCAACCTAAGCAAGCAAAGAATAGAACAACAGTTATTATCATTATTTTCTTTTTTTTAAGAAGAATTTTAAGTTTTTAAGTACTCGTGGAACATTACGTAGATTAACAGTTATTAAAGCTTTTTTTTTTTTTTTGGAAGAAGGTGAAGCTAATGAAACCAATAAGTAGCAGTGACAAATGGACAATAGATCAAAGAAATCCTTTGCGCAGTAACAGGTTATAACAACAAATATTAACAAAAAAAAAAAATCGGAATCAAACAGAGTTACCAAAAAATGAATAATTTTTTTTCCCCCCTTGTAGGGCAAGGGCATAAATATAAACATCGGGGAATTGCAGGTAGAAAATAGCAGAAATCAACAAATCAAAGATGCAGAGTTTTGAGACGAACGGCCAAAAAAACAAGCAAACCTAACTTAATCAAGGATATAAATTACGAAATTATGAATTTAAATATACATGTATATATTAAAAAAAAAAAATCCCAAGGTATTATATTCAACAAAAATAAAAGATCCTAATCACGAAGGCAGAAACGAGCATCGAGGAATCATAAAACAAATAAAAAAAAAAAAAAAAAAAAAAACAATCGGAGGAAAGACCTGATGCGATGCGGAGAGGAGGAAAGAGAAGAAGACCTACTTGCTTTTCTTCAGAGAGAGAGAGCAGAAGAGCACACAACACAAGAAACAGGGATAGCAGTAGATTGATTCCCTAAATTTCTCAGATATTTATTATTTCTTTTTTATTATAAATAAAATAAAATAAAATAAAATTAGAAATTGTTTTTGTATTTGTATGGCGGTGATTACTTTTGTCGTTCGTTTGTTTATTGTAATCCCCTATCATATAAAATAAAGAAGAAAAAAATGAAGAATTTATTGTATTAGTTTAGATATTTATTTTTTATTCTTAATAAATATTATTTTATTAATATAATTATTTAATTAAAAATATTATGTTAAAAATAAATGATAAAAATAAAACAAAAAACCCCTATAATAAAACTCTAACACGGCTCAAAATGGGCTCCCTCTCAAAATGGGCTAGTGGGCCTGCATTCTAAAGCTAGCCCAGCAGGTCATTTACAGTTTCTCTTTTAAAAAAGAAAAAAGAAATAAAAAAAAAAATACAAATAGAAGTGACGGACGAAGTCGGAAGTGGAGGGTTTAGACTTTAGAGAGAGGGGTGTAACTGTAAGGGTCTAGATAGATCAATAAAGTGTGAAAGCGCGTTTCGACCCACCAGTCACCAACCGCGTCCGCCTCCGCCTCCACAACCAAAGCTGGAAAGCCTCACATTTGGCCTAATAAGTCTCCGTCAATCCTTTCTCATTTTTATTCCCAATTCCTTCCTACTTCTTTCTTTCCACCTTTACCTACGCCCTTTTTTTTTTCTCCCCGTTTTAAGCCCCATTTTTCCGTATGCCACTAAAAAAAAAAAAAAAAAAAAAAGGAGATCATTAAATCTAAACATTTCATTTTTATTGAATGTTGTATTCATTTTTTTAATGGACTACAATGAGAAAAAGTTAATACATTTATGAATAGCCCTAGAGTAAAAATTAAAATAAAATTCTAAAAATATGCTATTTTCATTTTTTTTTTTATAATCATTTTTTGTGCTGGGATCGATCTGAACATATGAATTTCCCAAGTGTAATTTAATATGAAAAGACACGCTTACATTTTCTAATGTCAATATATCCAGTTTAGGAATTGTGATGCATTGCATTGTCTCCACAACTACAAAGAAAGTGAAAAAAAAAAAAAAAATGCTCAAAAAGTCACGCGTCGTATCTAATCTTTGGCGATCGATAACTGTGAATTAATGCTGTAATCCAACAAACTTACCATTTTGCTCTAGAATTGTCAACTGTTTATTCCATCCTGTATATTATATATCCACATGTGAAACATGCCTTCAACTAGTTTTTCAGTTAGATCACAAGCATTTCTTTTTTCTTTTTTCTTTTTTTTTTTTTCATTTTTTGTGTGTTGGGCCGAAATGAAATGACGCTTAATTTGAGGATCGTAGTACAAAGCCCAAACAAAAAGAACCTTCCGTTTTCTGTGTTTTTTGGGGACGTAATACTAATTATAAGAAGTTAGGAAGAAGCTAGCTAGGGAAAAAAAAAAAAATATATATATATATATATATATATATATATATTAAAAAAAGCAAAAACAAAAAAACTGGGTCGTGACAGTTGTTTTGACCGCCCCCCTTTGAACGTGACTGACTTTGACTTTTACACATAAATATAGTAATATTATATTATATATATGACCGATCGACGACAAATACTGTGTAATATTTTTTTAACAAAATCAACGCACTATATAATCTCCTAAATTCGCCTCCACTCCTCTTATACGTGTTATTGTTACCAACCAACCAAAAAAAAAAAAAAAAAGTGTTTGCGGTGTTTTGGGCTCATTTTGCAAATAAACAAAATTCATGATCTATTCTTAAGTCTTAATCCCTCCACCCCAGAGTTGGAGTTCCCACACCTTCATCTCCTCATCATATGTATCCGGTGCTCCATCCACGTTACCACTCTTATTCTTTGATCAATATTTTCTTCTGATTCAACTCCACCACTTGCAAATTCTTTTCATTTTTTTTTCCCCTGTTTGACTTATAATTTCGAAGGGAGAAAGTTTGTGAAGTAAAAACCTTGATAGTTAATTATTGGTTGATTGTTTGGCTTGATTAAGATCAGATCAGAGAATGAAAGGCGAGCAAAGGAAATCAGAGATTGCAGCAGATCACACAACAATGACGTCTACATCTGCTTCTTCATGGATTAACAACAACAGCACTACTACTACTAGTAGCAGTACTAGTGGTGGCCGTGGTGGTCGTGTTAATGGAGGAGGCGAAGCTAATTTCAGCGGTCCTCTCACGAGTACGTCTACAAGTAATTCCATAATGATGATGAACAGATCTTTGTCGTCTCGAAAGAACGCCAAATTCATCAACCACCACCTTCCTGCATCCACGGGATCATCGAAAGATATAATTAATAACGATGACAACTCTAATTACGTGGAGATCACTCTGGACATCCGCGACGACTCGGTGGCTGTTCACAGCGTTCAGGCTGCCAGCGGATCAGACGAAGATCAGGAGCTCGCTCTCCTCACCAAGACCACTCTGCAGGAGGCTGCAGGCGCGGCTACTAATAATAATAATTCCAGATCCGCCTCCTTCAGAAGCACTTCCTCTCGCGTCCTCAACCACGTCTCCCAGGAGCTCAAGCGCCTCGCCTCCGCCACCTCCAAGCAGCTCATGAGGCCTAACTCCTCCACCACCACCAGGCGCTTCGACCGCTCCAAATCGGCTGCCGCTCATGCCCTCAAGGGCTTCAAGTTCATCGCCGCCAAGAAGGGAGGCTCCTCCGCCGCCGTCTCCGCCTGGCCTGAAGTCGAGAAGCGCTTCAACGACCTCACTGCCAACTCCAACGGCCTTCTTCATTCTTCTCTCTTTGGCGAATGCATTGGTATCCTATTTCTTTATTTACAGCTTTACTTTTCAATCTCATCCTCTCTCTCTCTCTCTGATCTCTGTCTATCTTTTAATTTAATTAATGATCTGTTTTTTATCATTTAATAATCATATTTACAGGGATGAACAAGGAATCAAAGGAATTCGCCGGAGAGCTTTTCCGAGCGCTAGCACGGAGGCGTAACATAAACGGAGACTCCATTAACAAGTCACAACTCCAAGACTTCTGGGTTCAAATCTCCGACGAAAGCTTTGATTCCAGACTCCAGACTTTCTTCGACATGTACGTCGTCGTCTATCCTACTACTACTTCTACCATTACTAGCTGCTACTTTTACCCAATTCATTATTAACGTTATAAGACCCACTATAATGTTTTCTCGTTCACTTAATTAATTTAAATTTAAAAAAATTTTATTATAATAAATATTTTTATAAATTTAATTTTTTTAAAATAATATCAAATCATTTTAATTCAAATTAAAAATTTAAATTTGATTTAATTTGAATATGATTTAAATCAAAATATAGTTGAAGTCAACTATTCTTACAATCCCCCAAAAACGACATATTGTTACCGAAAAAAAATATAGTTGAAGACAACTATTCTTACACACGCAAATACGACATATTGTACACGTCTCGTCTGATCTCGCCAGTGGCCACATAAAAGCGGGCCCCACTGTTACTTTCTCTTTACCAACTCGGCCTTTATTATTTGTTGAATTGAATATTCATAATCTGGGATATTAATTATAATCGATTGATTATGCATGCAGGGTGGACAAAGACGCTGATGGAAGAATCACGGAAGAGGAGGTTAGAGAGGTAATTACATCATAATTGGCTAGTTCGTTACAATATTAGTGCTTATGAAATGTACATATAATAATTAACTGAATCATATATATATATATATATATATATTAACCAACTCATTAATTTTAATTTCAAATCGGTGATGAGATCAATGCTTAATATTAACGTACGCGTTGTCTTGCCGCAGATTATTAGCCTGAGTGCCTCCGCGAACAAACTCTCCAACATTCAGAAGCAGGCCGAGGAATATGCGGCTCTCATCATGGAAGAACTAGACCCGGATAATGTCGGATATATCATGGTACTTACTGATAACTAATCAACATGAATTCATACAAATTAATTAATCAATGTATTTCACTACTGATCACGATATCCGTTATAATTATAAACTAATATTTAATTATCGTCGCATGCTGATCAACTTCTCCATGTGATGTGTATAAAATTGTAACTAATGTTTAAATACTGCAGGTTCAAAACCTTGAAACGCTATTGCTTCAAGCCCCGACCCAATCGGTAAGGGTAAGCGACAGCAGAGTGCTCAGTCAATTACTGAGCCAGAGGCTGAAGCTGACTAATCAGGAGAACAACGCCTTCACCCGATCCTGCGACAAGCTTAAGTACTTCTTGTTGGACAATTGGCAGAGGTTGTGGGTTCTCATGCTCTGGCTTGGCATTCTTTCTGCTCTGTTTGCCTACAAGTTTTTGCAGTACCGGAACAAAAAGGCGGCATTCGACGTCATGGGCTATTGCGTTTGCGTCGCGAAAGGCGGCGCAGAGACTCTCAAGTTCAACATGGCTCTAATTCTTCTCCCTGTTTGCCGCAACACCATCACTTGGCTCAGAAACAAGACCAAACTAGGCGCGGTCGTTCCCTTCGACGATAACCTCAATTTCCACAAGGTGATTGCTGTGGGGATTGCCGTCGGGGTGGGGCTCCATGCGGGGGCGCATTTGACGTGCGATTTCCCACGGATACTCAGCGCGACGGAGAAGGAGTACGAGCCCCTGGAGCAGTACTTTGGGAAGGAACAGCCAGAAAGCTACTGGTGGTTTGTGAAGGGAGTGGAGGGAGTGACTGGCATTATAATGGTGGTGCTGATGGCAATAGCCTTCATTCTGGCCACTCCGTGGTTCAGGAGAAACAAGCTCAACCTTCCCAAGGCCCTGAAGAAGCTCACCGGTTTCAATGCCTTCTGGTATTCGCACCACCTCTTCGTCATCGTCTACGCTCTCCTCATTGTCCACGGCATTAAACTCTATCTCACCAAGATATGGTATCAGAAGACGGTTAGTAAATTAATGAATCTTACAAATTATATATATATTATACATGAAATTGATATATATATCCTTCTTAGCTAGCTTACTGATATCTTGTGATCAGTTCCTTAATTTTCTTGAATATGATTTCAAAGTAACTAATAGTTATTTCTTGATCGGTCGGATATATATTATTGCAGACATGGATGTATTTGGCAGTGCCGATTTGCCTTTATGCCGGTGAAAGGTTGATTAGAGCATTCAGATCAAGCATCAAACCCGTCAACATTCTCAAGGTTATAATTATAAGCTTTGTCACATGTATGTGTTTATATGTATATTGCATGAACACGAGTAATAATATATATTGCAATGCATGTGTGCAGGTTGCAGTGTATCCGGGAAATGTGTTGGCGCTGCACATGACAAAGCCACAGGGCTTCAAATACAAAAGTGGGCAGTACATGTTTCTCAACTGCGCTGCAGTATCTCCCTTCGAATGGTACGTCGTCCTTAATTTACAATATATATCATGCACGGATATATATATATATATATATATATATATACACTCCGTGTATAAATATTGGACCAAAAAATTAGTCAACTATTTAATTAAGACCAGACAGCAGGTTAATTATATATACGTACGCTATCATATACAATATATTAAACAACTGCTGCAATATATATATATATATATATATATATATATATATGCGCAGGCATCCGTTTTCAATTACTTCAGCACCTGGAGATGACTACTTGAGCGTTCACATTCGGACGCTGGGTGACTGGACTCGCCAGCTCAAAACTGTTTTCTCCGAGGTAATTAAGTAGTATTAGTATTTAGTATTAATTAACGAATGATGTTGAATATTAATAATAATGTTTTAATTATATAATTAGGTCTGTAAACCCCCGGCTCCTGGGAAGAGCGGACTACTGAGAGCGGACCTAGAAATAGGAGGATCTGGTGGGGATCATGATAACAATAAAATGAATAATGACGCAATAATAAACTTTCCAAAGATTCTAATAGACGGTCCATACGGAGCACCGGCGCAGGACTACAAGAAGTACGAGGTGGTGTTGCTGGTGGGGCTGGGGATCGGAGCGACTCCGATGATAAGCATAATGAAGGACATAATCGGAAACATAAAAATGGAAGAGGAATCGATAATAGTGAAGAGCAACAACAGATTGTCAGCATCAGGGTTCAGAACGCGCAAGGCCTACTACTACTGGGTGACGCGAGAACAAGGGTCGTTCGAGTGGTTCAGAGGGATTCTGAACGAGGTGGCCGAGATTGACGAGAAGGGAGTCATAGAGCTGCACAACTACTGCACGAGCGTGTACGAGGAAGGAGACGCTCGGTCGGCTCTCATAGCGATGCTTCAGTCTCTTCACCACGCAAAGAACGGCGTGGACGTGGTCTCAGGCACAAGAGTCAAATCCCACTTCGCCAAGCCAAACTGGCGCCAAGTTTACAAGAGGATTGCTCTCCAACATCCCCACTCCAGAGTTGGTACGTAATATACATATATACAAACATATATACATATAATTACTATTACATTTACATGAGTATTACAAGTTCTGTGATCAAGCATGCATGCGTAGTTCTCGCTCTAATTGTAATCATTCATTTTACTGATCATAAAGCAATATACACATATTTGGCAGGTGTTTTTTACTGTGGAGCCCCCGCACTGACAAAGGAGCTCAGACAACTGGCCTCCGACTTTTCTCACAAGACGTCCACCAAGTTTGAGTTCCACAAAGAGAACTTTTGAATTACATATATATATATATATATATATATACACACACACACACACCTATAAAGGCCTAGGCCTAGCTACCGTATATGCACCACGGGTTTTGTAGTTTTTATACACGGTGTCGGTGTGTACGCACGTAAGTGTAGATAAACAGGACTAGCCGTATCAATCTTTTTAATTATTTTCTTCCCGTGATGATGATCATGATTGATCATACATCTGACATACCATTCATTCATCTGTGTCCTTATCCTGAGTAGTAGACAAGGATTGATTTGAAGAATACTATTGATAAATATATAATTGATAAATATAAATGTTCTTTGTACTTCATTAATTTTCAGTACTTTTGCAAGTCGCAATCAAAATAATATATCACAATTCACAAATTAAAGATATTGATTTAAATTATAAATTATAATTATTATAATATTTTTTTTAAAAAAAATATAAATTAAAATAATTTTAAATTTGTGAATTAAATATCTACTAAATTTTATAAAATGTAAAAGGAAAATGAAAATAGAAATAAAAGCGGAAACGGAAGCAACGTCTGGCTGTCATGTGGTGCAGGGTAAGAGTTGTAGCTATTAGCTAGTAGTCCTTAGTGATAAGGAATGGGAGCCACAAAGAGGGCTAAAATGTGGCTGATAATTGCATCCGCTCGCTTTGTCGACAACTACAAGTACTACTACAGAACTAGAAACCAGGGAGTATTTAAAAAGACGCGTTTAAAAGAACAGAAAAGATAATGAGATTAAAAATAAAAGATTATTTTTTTTCTATGTTTATTTAATTATTAAGTGGTGTAATAAAAAATAATTTTATATATCTTTTATATTTATTAAAATTAGAATAGTAATAATATGAATATAATTATTAAAATATCTTTTTATACAATTAAATAATTATTGATTGTATATAGTAATTAGTCAATGGTAGATAAGTAAATTAGTATTTATTCTCTTTAATAAAGAATCAACATTAAGAGGTGTAAGAATTGATATTTTATTTTTTTATTTTTTATATTGTGTGAAACCTATTAAATTTTTATTATTAATTTTATAAATAAATACGATAGGATGGATTAAGCAGTAATATTTAAAATTTGTAAAGCGCAAAGTGGAACAAAAAGGTGCGTGATCTTGCATTGGGTGGTTGGAATTGTAGTGGTTGATTCATCCAACTTCATTTGTCTGGAAGAAAATTGAGATCCAAATTAAGGCCATAAATCACCACAATATCACTGCGGTGCTTCAACCTAAAGGGAATGCAACTGTCCAGAACGAACCTAAAGGGTTGACATCTCGTATCCAAGGTTGGCAGGATTAGTTATTTTGAAATATTAAGCAAACGACGACGACTTTGCTTTTGCTACTGAGTAGTTCACATTTGACCCACCCACCCTATATATATGTATGTATGGTATGCCCTTTGGTCTTCATTTGGGAAAATAATGAGAGATTTTCAACGCCGTGATACATTTGGATATGAAAATGAAATTTGGCAACTCGAAAGAAACCGCAAACAAATTACGCTTGTGAGTTTGGTCTTCAGTCAATTTACTCCATCGGCAAATAATGTCGTAATCTAGATGTCATAACATAAGCGACGCGATGGAAATGGGAGTTAGTTCAGAAGGCACTAAACTTTTATATTAGTGGCCAGAGTCTTGAACCTCAGATGTTCTGCCTTTGATAAGGCCTGCCATCGGTGCTTAGTGGGTGGAATGCCATCCACATTCCACGGCTTTAAGTACAACACGGAGAGAGAGTCTCATCAATCAAAACATAGGAGAATGCGACATATAAGAATAGGAGAATTAATAGATTGATTTTTTAAGACTAATTATTTTAGTACCACTAACTAAAGTAATTGGATGGGTAATTTAAAATCCTTCACACAACTCTAATTTTAATTCTTTCAAATTTCAAATTTGAAGACTTGATAGAAAAATAAGAGAAAGATAATTCCCGTTTAAAATTCTTTACACAACTCTAACTTTAATTCTTTCAAATTTCAAATTTGAAGACTTATAGAAAAGCAAGAGAAAGATAATTCCCCTGCCTCTATTTTCTTCGCCTAAATTTTATACCTCTCATTTTGGCGGAGCTAAAAGCACAACACCGACGACCATTTCACCTTCCCTGTCATTGTCCATCTTGGTTCTTTAGATAAACTCACACAAGCCACTCAAACGCTCAAATTAAGTAGGGGTGAAAGAAATGAACCCGAATTTAAATAACCCACCCGATCCGACCTAAAAACGTAGGGTTTTTTTTTAATTAAAAAAATTCATATTCAAATAGTCCTAACCCGTATTGTGCGGACATTTTGAACTCACTTTGTCTCGACCCGACCCAACCCGATTTAGGTGTGTAATTCTAAATTTCTAATTCTATTTTGTTGGACTATCTCTATATGGACTGTTTATTTGACGTATTGTTAATTTTATTTTTGAACTTTAATTTCAATCCCAAGAGGGTACTTGGGGTCTCAGTGACCCCCCTTGAGGAGTCTCTCTACCAAATGGAGGCCTTGCTTTTAATCCTTTCAAAAAGTAGTACCAACGAACATCTTCCTATTTTCTTTTCCGATTATCAAACATCAAATTATAATCTAAAGAATACTAAAAATTAGAACGGTAAGTTTAGGCCAGGTTAAATGGGCAAACCCGAGGGCCGTTACTATTGACACGGGCTTAGCATTACCTGGTCCTAAACTTTTTAGGTTTAGGGTCGGGCCTGGAGGTCTAAACTTACACATCTACCATAAATTAACACGGTGATATTGAGAAAATTATCAAAAGAGTGTTTTGTATGGATGAATAAATAAGACTGAAATACAAAGTAGCAAAGTAAAACCTTAATTAACTAATAAACCCTAGTTTCTCAATTATATTCGTGTGATAATTAACAAATAATTGAACCAAAAAAAATAAACTAGAACTAAGGTTGTGTTCACTTCAATCAAAATTTTACAATTTGAGTTAAAGTTATGATTGGAGTTAGAATTCATAATTGGAATTGTAATTGGAATTGGAGTTAGTGTTTAAGAGTGCATTGGAGTCTCAAGTTTGACTCACAATTCGGCTATGATGTGTTTATTTCACAGATTCATAATTTCAACTACCATCTCAATTCTCTTTCATTTTAAATGATAAAGTGAAAAAAAAAAAAAACTTCAACTGTTAAATTGAAGATGATTCCACGTTTTTTTACATGTCATATTCAAATGAGAAGTACATGTAACGAATTAATAAAGTAATAAATTACCTGTCACATAAAAAAAAAAAACAAATGAAGAAAAAAAATGGAAAAATAGCCATTGCCTCTAATGTGTCGAATTATACATTGTCAAACATTTGCCTACTATTGATTGTTGTTCCCTCGTTGGGATTGCCACATCGACCTTGTCATTTCATCTCTTAGGAGGCTCATCTGCCTAGGAGATATTGTATTGGTTGTTGTTTCTGTTACCCGATCTGGGTTATGATTTTGATTTACATCTTGTTTCGCATTTTCAGGGTCGATTTCACTTACCGGATTCCCATCTTGAAAGTATTGGGTTATAAATCTATCATCATGCTGAAACATGCGTATGAAGTTATGTATGACCGCACAAGCAATAGGTATTTTTACCTATTTCTTCATTGGGTAGTTGTTAATGATCTTGAGAATGCGGAACCTCGCTTTCCATACCCTAAATGTGCGCTCGATACAATTCCGGAGTGATGAGTGTGTGTAGTTGAACAACTCCCGCTCGCTACGAGGTCGTCCACGGCCCTATACTCTTGCAAGTGGTACGTACTACCACGATATGGTGCTAGGAAACAATCTTTGTTTGCGTACCCCGAATCTACTAAATAAAATTTTCCTACAAAATCATCCGTGAAGACAATTAAATTTCAAATTTTTTAATAACGCAACAGCCACAACCATACTCTCTTCTACCACTTAACAATGTAGAAATGATGTTTACCTTCAGGAAGAGTTGGAAACTTTTTGTGTCGGCCATCAAGGGTGATTCAAGCACGCGGGCGTCATGTGCAAGATCCCTCCCATCCGGCAAGCATGTATGTAAACTTTATGTCAAACGAACAAACACCAAAAATATTTTGAAACATAAATCCCTTCCTGTTTCTCCATACCTCTGCATTGTCGGGCGGCGGAATGCAAGGAACGTGTGTCCCATCAAGTGCACCAATAAAGTTTTGCAAAGTGAAAGTAGATTAGTCCAAACAAGGTTATGTGACATAAACGAAAGAATAATCAAGTAAAATGTTATATTGACTTACATCAAACCAAGGCCTGTACTTGCTCCCACTAGCTTCAATGAACGGGTCGATAGTGTTAAAGTCCAGGGGCACAATAAAATCATGTCGTAGTCGATAGATGGCATTCAAGACAATCATAAAATACTTTGAGATTATGACTCCCGAATGTTGCCACTAATGTTGCGTCTCCCTATTACTTTCGCTTTGGCACACAATTGTGAGGAAAATCATTAGTTGTTCATCCACGTTCATATTTCTAGTACTCTTTAGTAGATTCTTTTGTTCAAGTAACCAACTCAACCTCTTGAAGCAATCAGTTTCCATTCTTATTTTATTGTAGATCACTAGTTCGTGCCCATCTAATAGATCACCAAGACGTTAATGACCTGTATAATGACTATTATTTCTTGGTCTTGGAAGAGGTCTTTCCAAGAAGTCAACACAACATACCCACACTGCGGCAGCACCAAGTACGAAGTCATCTTCATAGTCGTAATCACCATTCAAGGGGTGTTTCCTTGGTTTGATGGGCCGGCATTCGACATGGTTCCTGAAAGTGGTATATGCTCTACAATACCAATATGCAACAAATAATTTGACAACAATATAACAATAACAATTCTCCAAAGTAAAACCTGTCTCATAGTGTGAAAACAAATGTCATTAACTGGAAACGAAAGGTAGATACCGGCCGTATGGCCAATTCTCATTGTTCACAAATGTAACAGAATAATGTAAAACTCACAACGTAATATAGTACAGAAGCCGCTAGTAAACAAGTAAATGAGAGTTCATGAATAAAAAATGTCAATAACATAAACATAAAGCATAAAAATAACTCGTTGTTCGAACCACATAAGTCCTCCGTTGTTACACGTGATCGTCATTCTCTTCTCCACCAAATTGGCCTGGAAAGTTAGGGTATTGATTACATATGTAGTATTGGGGTGGGCGTTGTAAATTAGGAGGGACTTGTTGAAAAGCGTGAGGCGGTCACTGATAGTTAAGTGATGGTTGAGTTAAGTTTGTGGGTTGCTGGGAAAAAGATGCATGATTTCTGGGAAATTGTTGTTGATATTGCAGTTGGAATGGTTGGGAACCCATAAATGGTGTTTCGTGGGGCATGAAATATGTGGGTCCAGTAGGTGGAGCCTGTTGGTTGGACAATGCCTTCAACGTTTTCAACACATACAGAAGCTGTTGGCTTTCTTTTAAACGTAAGAACAAGTTTTGACAATTTGGATTCCAGTTCAAATACTCACTGAAAGATACAACCTGTTCGTCGTCAAGTAGCATTTCACTTATGACTTCACAGCAACGGTCAAATGTTGAAGTCGGTGTTTCTCCAGGCTGTGTCGCCCCAGGCTGAGTTGCACCTGAACTACTTTGCTAGATTGGCGACTTTCAAGAGTATTGGCTATACTTTTTAAAAGTATCTTCGCTTCTGGATCCATCATTCTTACCCTGCTCTTGCTTGGTCTCTTCGATATTGGCCGCGACGTAGAGGCAATGTTCAATGAGTGCCCCGACGAATGTAGAGCGCTTCTCATTGTTCGAACAAAACATTCCTCATTGTCCCCAGCTTGTGAGGTTCCACCAACTATATTCTCTGATTCCTCTATGTGCGGCTGTGAGGTTTCATTTTCCTCATCGGTATCGTCCTGCCGTGATTCGAACGCACCATGTGCACGGGTACTCGCGAAGGCCTCGCAGTAGAGGTCGTGATTTTTTAGCGGGTCATTACGTGCACGCTTTGCCCATTTGTGCGTCTGTTTACAACGCAACTTGGAAATTAGTAATTGGGTGAAAACATCATTATGCAACCACATATGCAGAAGTACATAAAGAAAGTACTAACATTGCAGAAGTCATCCCAATATTCATCCATGCATGTTGGGCAATTTTTTACAGGATCCCATCCGAGGCCGGTGTTTGTGCGAAGGGTAAGCTCAGCATTGAATTTCTTTTTCAGTCTTTCCTTTGCCTCATTCACTCGGCTTGGAGGAATCAGAGTGGAAAATAGAGGGGACAAATCTGTGACCCATTGCTCCCAATCAACTGGCTCCGGTTGGCGTCTGTTCTTCTTATTGTAATCCGCAAAGCGGATTAACAACGCATGTTTTTGTTTCTCAAACCAATAGAAAGCCATGTCCTCTTCATTCCTTCGCAGACATCTAATACAAACATCAAGACCACCACCAACGGCAAGAAAGAGCAATATGCCACGACAAAGAAGAATGGATGATTAAAGCATCACGTTTCAACTCATTTGGCTCAGAATTTCGTATAAAAGCGTCATCATCAGTTTTGGAGCACTACCCTTAAGGCAAGGCAGTTATGCTACCAAGCCTTATTGTAGCAGGTGGGGGATGACATTCCTCTTGGAAGTTTCGGAGTACTACACTACAGGGATGGTTCAATCCATCATAACCCGCATAAATAAAGCGGCAACTAATAACTGCCTAAATACCGAAAGAGTAGCGCTACAACGAAACTGATATGCATTGAAAAACAATTCATCATTGCCAATAATCCGGCCAAGATGAAGAAGAAGAGCTCATCTTCTCATCCAAGTAGTACATGTGTAATATATTTATATAAATGAGAGACAAAAAATGCATCAGAAACATGAAATGTGAATGTAAAATGAGAAGTAATCGCATAAGCCAAGTATGGTGTAGTTCTTATTGATAATCAAAAGATAGAGTGATATGGTAATGTAGGATTTTAATTTTCATTTAAATTTGAAACTCTAGACTAGCGGATTCTAGCCCCTAAGGCTCGTGCACTTTTATGTTGTGGCCGCAGAATTGGCCCTATGTAGCCGGTAGGGTGATATGTTGTGGCCGAGTAAATGGCATGTAATAAAAAAAAAAAAACATTTCCCACCGAAGTTTGAGTAGGAAAGGCAAGTGGCCCAACAGAAACTCAAATCTCAAATACGAAAACAATTGTGTTTTACTTTGTCCTAATTAACTCCACTTAATTTCATTCTTCAATTTGGTTCCCTGGAATCCAGATCACGTTTCAAAGTTTTCAGGCCACAATGGTCTAATACCAGCGGCCAAAGATCTAACCACAAACTATATGACCTAATCCCAACCGAATACTAGCAGCCTATAGCAATGCAGAGTACTCAAAAAATCTGAAGTAAACAAGCAATTCCAGTCCACTGTTCCGTTGAGGCATTTTATCAAACATGTGGCATGCAATCAGAAGCATTCGAATTGGGCATAAAAGTTGCATGTGGAAACCAGAACTGTGAATATAAAGATGACCTACTGTGACATCCAAAAAGCATATACACTATTCTCACATATACCAACAGAGAAATCGTTCAAAGGAAAAGGTGAGAGAACTTACCAAATTTGACCTAATTGATGAACGTGTGTGCGCTTCAACCAAGAACCCACGGATAGATGAGCTCGGAATACCCCAATTTCTCCCTCGCCAATAGCGGTACCTTGAGATTCTCCACCGATGAGATGATGGCAATTTTTGGTTGGAGGTCACCAATTACGGACACATCTGCTCAGAACAACCGCCAACAGAGGTTTCCGATCGCGGATTTTACCACATAGTTCCTCCGTTTTGGGGGAAGTGAAGAAGATTGTTGAAAAGGTTCTACCAACATGCATAAACGAGAGAGAGATTTGGGTCAAACTTCACCTGGGCTAGTTCGAAAGCTTTATCTGCAATTTCTGTAAGCTGTGGATGATGGGAAACGGTTGTGGATGATGGGAAACGACAGAAGAGCCTTCGGTGGAAAGAGGAAAGAAAACACGAGCAAGACGCGAGGAAATCCCACACCACAGACAGAGAGATCTGCAATTTCAGTAGAGACAGGATCGAGAAGTCACGGGGGTGGAATCAAAATCTGCAATTTTCCATCGTTGTAGAGTATGGGAAACGACAGACAGCTCTCGGTGGGAAGAGGAGAGAAAGCAACGGTAACTTCCCAAGGGAATCAAAACAAGCTTTTGCCGAGTTGTGCAAAGCAAAATTACTGTAGAATCAAGTTTGAGTTAATAGGAATTCAAGCCTCCATTGAATTCGCTCAACTCGGATCATAATTCGAGTTTGAGTGGAGTTGTTGGTATAATGAACATTGACTTGAGTTATTGGGCTAACTCAAATTGGGTTGATTTGAACCAAATCTATGAAACGAACAGCCCCTAAATAAGCTTATTCCAAAAAGAACAGAGTAATCTGGTGGGTAACCGAAATCCACATAAAAGAAAGATCAGATTAATAAAATTCTTAGAAACAAAATAGTTGCGTTTGGAGTACCAGATTAACCAAAAAAAAAAAATACACCAGTAAAAAGATCCAAAACAAAAAAAAACAAAAAAAACAAAATCATTAAAAGAAAATAGGAGCGTATCATATCCGAGAGTCTCCATCGTCCAAGTTTGGAGTACCATCATATAGCAATATTCAGCAGCTCTTATCAACTGCAACTAATATCTTATAAAAAATACTAACATCACTCTTTATACCACTATCTACGTTTACTGTCTGACACATGAACTCTACCAACATGATATATTATTATTCAAATAGAAAATGAGATAATAGAGATTGATTTTCTAACTAGTTAATTGACTTATCTGGGACTTGTTTAGTGGTGTTGGGCTCATGTTTTAATTTGTTATTCCTCTTTTTTTCTGTTGATGATGATGTTAATGAAGGTTGTTGGTTTTGATAGCTGTCAGTAGCCATTCAGGCTACTTCATTCTACCAGCTGGGTTCTGCAAACTTGTGTTGCAGCCTGCAGGAGTTACTAACCAAAGTCAGTGCACGTATTTGTTAAATGAAGATTGTCCAATCGTATTTTAACGGTCGAATTATAGTACGATTTTCCGTAATGGCCAACTAAGGACAATACAAAAAGATGGCGTGCCACAAAAGCAGTAACAACAACAACAACAATTTCATCGATAATCATCAGCTGGATGAGTTGAATACATAAGACAAGACGTAGAAATTCTATCGCTGATCTTTTTTCAAACTTTTGTCTTGAAGACGGGCAGTAGAAGAGAGAGCAGAGGAGTAGTTTTTGATTCTCAAGGAAATAAGAATGCTGGAGACGATCCCAAGAAGGGGAAAACATAAGACCAAACGGCGACTTTGTTTGAGCCGGACGCGGAAGCAACAGCAGCACCGGCGAGGCTGCCAATAGACGTGTTCTGTAAGATCATTGGCAGGCAGCCTACGACTGTTGGCAGCAGAAAATCGACAAGGAAGCCAACATTAGTAGCGGCCAACGCATAATTTATGACGTAGGAAGGCAATGGGGAGAAGCGAGCGAGGAGGACAAATCTCCAGCCATCACGCTCGACTCCTGTGGAAAGGAGATGGAAGTATTTATTTCTGTGGGCCCACTCCATTGCTGAACTTGAACTCCTGAATATCAACCTGGAGACGAAGAAGAAGAATTCTCTTCTGTTAGAGTGATTATATACAGAGTGGAGATTGGAGAGTAGAGCCGAGTTAGCTAGGCTGCGGCAACTACTTTCTGCACATCAAACACTCATATCAGAGGAGGTAGCTAACAAACTAACTAACTAACTAACCGGAAAAGAGAGGTAATTAGTTTTGCATTCAGAGGAGGATAAAAATTATTATTAATCATTAATCATTATCCATTATTAAAACATAATCGGAGCAGTGATAAGATCAGATCCACATCTACCGATCTACATTATAATAGAAGGTAAGGGAATTGGGGATACTCATAATAGATGGAGTCGTATATCGGTGCTTTTTATAATCGTCGTCGTCATCATCATCATCTTGATTCTTACATCTAAATCTATCTAATCTAATAAATCAAAATCCCTAAACAGTAAAAACTAACAATTGAACGCAATAGTACTCAATCAAATATTCTGATCTAATAATTATATGTTATTAGGAAATCAGATATAATAATTTTATTTTGTACCTGCCGATGAGGAATGAGAGAGAAGCAGCAAGGACCTTGGCAGAGAAGACGCAGAGAACGCCGGGGAAGAAGCCAAAGAGGAGAGAAGCGGCGGTCTCAAAGAAGACGGCGTAGGGAAGGCAGAGTACCAGAGTCACCGTGTGGATCGCCACGTAAGCAGGAATGGCCCATATCCCAAGACGCTCCGACCACTCCCCTAACACCTTCACCGCCGATTCCTTCGAAAATGACCCCCATGAATTTGTTGTATCTGCACTTCCACTTGAATAGTGGCATACGATCACCCCCACCAAACCCACTCCCACGGCCACCCCCACCCCAACTTTCCACCTCCATCTCCCCATTTTACTCTTTCTTCTATTACGAATGACTTCCCCAATGGCCAATACGACGCACCACAAAAAGAAGAAGAGAAAGAAGGCCACGAGCCTACGACCAAATTAGGCCTCATGGGCCAAACACGCATTTTCTCTATGGGCTTCCTTCCGAATACGCGTCCCAAGTCCAAACATATATTTGGGTGTTTTAAAGGGAAAGGCTGGGGGCTTGTTCTGAAAAACTCAAAAAAAAAAAAGAGAAATAGTAGAAAATAGGCCAATATAAAAAGCTTAAGAAAGGAAATAGGTCAATTTTTAGTTATAGAAATTAATAGGCCATAACTTATCAAGTTATGGTACATAACCAGATAAGTTATGGACAAATTTGTCAAGTTATGATTTATAACCGGACAAGTTATGGACAATTATGAATAATAACTTGTCAAGTTATGGTTCATAACCAGATAAGTTATGGACGAAAATAATAATTTGGCCTATTTATTAACTTATGTAAACTATTGGCCTATTAATTTTAATTCATCTCAAATTTTGGTCTATTTTCCTCTTTCTCCCAAAAAAAAAAAATTTAAATTATAATTTTATTTGAATTTATGTTTTTTTAAATTTTAATTTTAATTTGAGTTTAAATTCGAGTTTAGGACTAAAAATTTGAGTTTAAGTTTTTTTTTCAGTTTGAGTTCAGAAATTCAAACTCAAATTAATAAATAATATTTTTTCAAATTGAGATGATTTTTTTTCTATACTTGACAACGAAAAGACGAATAAAATCTCACCCATATACCCTATTAAAATTTTTCATCAGTATTGAGTTTTTATTAAAATACTATCTAAATACAAATTTAAGTTTTGACTCACTCAAACACAAACTCAAAAAGATTCTTATCTCAAACCATAACTCAAATGTACACATCTAAATATAAACTCAAATTATAATTTTAACTCAAATTATAACTTTAATTTAACTAAAAATTATACTCAAGTTAAACTTCAAAAGAACAAACCCTTTATTTTTAAAATACCGAGATACCCACCAATATTCAGCCAAAAAAAGGGTATCCAATCAAGATACCTATCAGTATCTAACGAACAACCCTAAGTATTGGCCGCAGTAACTGTCAGAAGACTTGTATTTAGTCAACATACTGGGCAGTATACGCCGCAATACATGTAACCGTCTGGTAACCATCGAGTTACTAGTCCACAATGCCCACATGAGCTAGAAACCACCATTAGCAGTGGTGACCAACGGGAAAACCAAATAACACGGAAGAAAAAAACTGTGAGAAACACTCATAAATCCAAAGAATTAATGGGTGGGTTTGGAACTCGTTCTAAAATAATTTTATTTTTTATATGCAAATGAAAATGAAAATGTTTTCAATCTCAAGTAAAAAATCATTTTTAAAAATTTGTTTAGTAGTTTTATCAAAAGATTATTTTCAGTATAAAAAAACTCATTAATGTCTCTCTCTGCTCGAGAAAAGAGAAAACAAAAATAAAAAATAAAAAATGACTAAGGGCACGTTTAAAACTCATTCCAAAATAATTTTATTTTTTGTATGAAAATGAAAATGAAAATATTTTCTATCTTATCTAGAGATTATTTTCAGTATAAAAAAACTCATTTATATATATATATATATATATCTCTGTGTTTGAGAGAGGAGAAAACGAAAACAAAAAATAAAAAATGACTAAAAGTTATTGTTCATTTTTCTCTTATTTTACACTAAACTAAAAAATCGTTTTTATTTTTCTTTTTTGTCTTTATTGCGCCAAATGTCATTTTGAAAACGTTTTCATTTTTTTCTCGAAAAATGTGAAAAACAAATACAGGATCAATTCTAAACATAGCCTAAAAGTCATTTTTCATTTCTCCAATTTTACACTAAATCAAAAAGTTGTTTTCATCTTTGACTTAGCGAGCGACAAGGTGGAGATCGTGGAGAAGATATCGGCGTCGTGCGGAGGAGATTGCCGTTGAACAGAGGAGAACAAATATCAGCGTTGCGTGGATGAGAACATAGGTTGCCGTCACGTGGAGGAAGAAGGTCGTAGCGGCTCATCTGCCGGTTAGATCTCATTCAGATATGTCATGTCGGCGAGATCTTTGTATCTATCGCTGATGGAGATATGAAAAAGTCATCTTTCTTGCAGTTTGATGCCTATGAATCTTTTGTGGGTTGAGATCTCCAGTTGTGAGATGGTGGCCTCTGTCGGCATAGCAACAACATCGACGTCGACTAGCCATTGATGTCCCCTTGATGATAGTGGCATCGACATTGACAAGGAAGTTGAAAAAAAAGGGACAGGGGGAGAAGAAAGGAACACATTATAAATTTGTTCAAATAAGAATAGGTAAAAATGTCCACACAAATTGAATTAGTTAACTCACTGTGACAGATTTGGTAAGAGTTTTACACATTTCGACAGATGTCGACCCTTCTCCTTTCTCCTGGCACAGTGTAATTATCTCTATATTTAGTTGCCGGTTCTTTTACGAGAAAAAGAGACAAATATTCCCTTAGAGTATAATTTTAGAATTTCACAACTTATTCTTTATTGATATCTTTTTAGTCAAATAATTATATTATTTATAAGGGTATTAATCAAGAGTAAAGAGTAAAAATTAAGACTCATGCGCTCTAACGGTAAGTTTAGTAATTTTATCTTCTTTTAAGTGTTAACGAAGGCTTCATTCACTTCGTGGGTTCGATTTGTGTGTGTTTGAACTTATGTGTTTGTTTTCTATAGTTTGAATTGACGTTTGGTAATGTAAAGTATAAACAAGGAATAAAATTTGAATCATCATTTGATTATATTATTAGAACTATGGGTTTTTATAAAATGTGAGTAAAAATGATTAGTGAGAAATTTTGAGTTCGTTTTGTGAATAGTGTTTTGGATTAGAATCCAAAAAACTTTAATGATATGTAAAGTTAATTTTGCGTTGTAGTCGGCCTAAAACTCGAGATCAATACACGACTAAACAAGAGTTTAGACTACTTTTTAAGTTTAAACTCATGAAAATCCTCCAACTAAACAGACAATAAAAATGATAATTGTACCAACATAATTATTAGTCAAATATCCTATTACATAGTTGAATTGTAGCATGAGAATTTTGAAAAAGTGCTAAATATGACTTTCACTGTATTTGATAGAGAATCAACACAAAAAGAGGCTTATGAATGACTAGACATCTAGTAATTATATTCAAAAACTTTTATAATTGTTGCACTGTATATAGGATTAGTTATCCATTATATATAATATGAATACATTGAATTGGAGTAGTTTTATTGGATTTTTAAAATTTAAAAAGAAAATCGTTAAAGTACTTACTTTTAAAGTGTATGAATCTAAATTTTTACCCTATAATCTTGAGTAATACTCTTTTAGCTAATATAATTATTTGACTAAAAAAATATTAATCAATAATAAGTGATAAAAATTTAAACCTATGCACTCTAAAAGATATTTATCTTATTTTTCTAAATTTAAATCCAATATCCAAATTGGATTAGTAAAAATAATCATTCAAATCTAATCAATTAGATTTTGAATCTCTATTTTTTTGTAATTAATTTGATTAGCCTGACTAAACATATTAGATGATTGGATATTTTGTCCACCCTTAAAATAAAGCATACAGTCTTGTCCACTATTTTAGTTCTTATTACAACACTATCACTTATAATTCTTTCTTTTCCTTTTAGAACATTTTTTAATATGATTATAAAAAATGAACTATTCGTAAGTTTTTTATTTTTAACATTCATATTTGCATTAAAAATTATTTATTTTGTATATATATTTTTTCAATCTAATATAATTTTGATCTAATCTGACATTTAAAATTAACACTACTGATAGAATTATCCTACTAGATATACTATTTTCCTTTCATGCTAAGTTATATGTGATCTAAAAACAAATGAGTAATTAGATACTCGGGCCTTAGCTAGAGCCTAATGAAAGTACAAGAGCTAGAGAACTCACCTACATCTGAAGGAAAATAATTAATCCAAAATCTTCAATATTTTAAAATTAGTTGGCAAATTTGATAGTTGTTTTGCATGCTTGTTTCATGAGTTTGTGCAGTTTGAGCCCATGAGTCTAGTTCAAATAAGTACTTGGATGTGCATTGTTTTAACTGAGGTAATTTTGAAACATGTTGTGATGTTTAAATCCATTAAGAAATGAGTTTAGAAAACTTATGGAATTTTAGTTTCACATATTTGAAACTTTTTTTTTTATATAAAGAAAACATTATAATAAAAAGTTTTGAACGTTAAAATAAACATCTTATTAACCTCTCCCTTCCAATTCATCTTTGTTGGGAAAATGGGCCACCAAAATGACATGGCGACATACGCCCCACCCAAATGCATAACCCCGACGCTCGATATCTCAAAGTCACCGACGAGCCCAAAGCCAATGTCCAAACCGGCGATGACCCCATGTGGCGACGGAACTAAAAAGTCCAAAATAAGGCGCTAAGGTTCCCATTCAAAGAGGACAAAAGAGGCTCAGGGCGGTGCTGGCGACGAGAGGATCTACCCGTCGAGGCTTGGTTGGTTGATGCAAAGAAGAAGACTGCAGACAAGCATTAATGACAAGATTACAAACCGCCACAGGGGACACAAAAGCATTACGGAGACTCACAGAGGTAATCAAAGACTAATCAAGAGTGAACAGTCTTTGATTAGTGGGCTACTGGGCTATCACTGGGCCTAAAAAGGAGAAGCACTCGAGTGCCTAAGCCTCACGGAGGAAAACCTCTTGTGAAGGCAATATTCGGCTATATAAGGAGAACCACCCCAATTGAGAGGGGATCGGTGAATTAGAGGAAAAAGAAGTACAAGTACAAATTTCAGAATTGTAAACTCTCTCAAAGAAATACAAATCACAAAGTGGATGTAGCTCGATTTTATAGAGTGAACCACTATAAAATTTCTCTTGTGCTTTTACATTCAAGAAAAGAAAACACTAATTCCACATAGGAATTCAATAACCGGCCGGTAAACCAAAGGGTGACTAGAGGTATCCTGGCTGGTTTATTGTTGGCGAAATTCTACCGTCAACAATTGGCGACTCCGCTGGGGACCGGAAGCGTTAGGCCCCCAAGAATATAAGCTGCAAACGATCATCCACTTAGAGGATAGCAGGATGGAAGGAGATTTACGTCCAGACGGAAATGGAGTTCCCCCCGACGCACCACAGCCGGACCCGAGACAGATGCAAGCTCAGATAACTGCCCTAACCGACTTGGTGCGTGGGCTAGTGACCGTGGTGGAGCGACTGGACGGAAGGAACTCCATGCCACCGTTAGAAGATGCCCCGAGACCACAAGGACCCGCCGTAATGAAAAATCCAAATTGCGGTGAACATCCACACGTCCAAGAAGGGACTGGGGAGAGCGAGCATCGCCAGGGCCTTCCCAGGCCTCGGCCCACCCACTCTTTGGGCAGCCGGTTGAACTTAGCCATCGAGGAGCTACCCCAAAATCCGGAAAGGAAACCTGCCGGAGACTCGGGATGATAAAGTGGGCTGCCAGGCCAGGGTAGACCCATCGCTCAAAGGCCGGAGCACGGGCCGCTGGTCCGCCGCCTCGACGGAAGAAGCGCCGGACCATCATGGAAGAGAAAAGAATGAAAAAGAACAGGGTAGGTGGTTTTGATTCTCAAGGACCACCCGCTATAAGAGATCGGCCCCCTCGAGCAGTATAGGTCGCCGCCGATCCCACCCGATCCCGACGACCATTTAGAGATGACCGGGACACATGGGGATGCCCGGCGATGGTTCCGGACGCTGAAACCAAACTCTATCTCCAGCGGGATGAGTTAAAGGAGGCGTTTCTCCAATTCATAGGGGTTAAGAAGCACCCATCAAAACAAAACCCGACAACAATATACCGTGAAGCCAAACGAGACGCCGGAGGATTGGCTTTTTGCACGGAGAGGCCGACGACGATGGATATCACCGACTGTGGAAGCCCCGATGGGGGCCTTGTCACATAAAGAAGATAGCTCCTTTCAAAAGGGAGCTGAACCGAAAACCCCGCCTAGTTGTTAAAGAGTTCCTTGCACGGGCAAGGATACATCAACGCGGAAGAGGCAGACGCTAATGACCCCGATCACGATCTAATAAGGGTAAGGGATCGAGCAAGGGTCGGCGCCACCAAGGCAAGACGGGAGGAAACGTCGAGGGGAAGGAAGCGGCGACAAGCCACCAACCTCGACACCAAGAACACGGAGGCCAAGAAGCCGAGACAGGAGGACGTTCAAAAAATACGACACCTACCATGAACCGACGGTAGGCATCGAGGAAATATTCAACCGGATAGGTCATGGAAACGCTAGCGAGCCAATGAAGTCAGACCCTACCAAGGAACCAAAGGAAATTCTGCAGGTTCCACGGCGAGGGAGGGCCACCACACCAATGATGCACGACCTCAAGGATAAAGTCGAAAGAATAATCCGCGAGAGAAGGCCAGGAATTCAGGGCTGAAAGGCCCCGTGAACGAGCCATGGCGGGCACAATGACGGCCACCAGAAGATCGGGAGCCTATCGGCGCTATTCTAACAGTCCTCGCCGCCCTTACATAGGAGGAGACACCGGATCGAAAAAGGACCACGCCCAATAGGCCAAAACAGCTTTTTGGAACTCCTTCAACGAGGATGACGCCGCCGAGTTATCACAACAAACTGGTAGTGGAAGACGAACCATAAGATTCTCGTAGACAACGGAGCTTTGTGGACCTTCTTGATGGTTGCCGAATCGAATCTATGCGTAAACGTTAAATGAAAGGCGGATCGTGTATAACAAATTTTCATAAAACTTTTGAGATACTCTATAGATTATATTAATTTATGGATCAATAAATTAATCTCATTAATTTATAAGATTCAAGGATCAACCGAAAAAAATACCTTTGTAGCCGACTCGGATGATATCTTGATTTTCTTTGACCACGAAAGTTAAGCTCCAAGCTTTGTGTTTAGAACACCAAAGTCTTCCACGTCAATTCCTTGATTCCACGTGAGACGTGTGTGTGGGCACACGTGAGACAAAATAGGTTTGAAACAAAATTTCCACAAACACCAACGCATGCACGATGTGGAATTTTTGGAGAAAAATATTTTTCTCTCTTTGCTATGAGGAATTTTCCAAGCACTAGGGGAACTAGGGCTGAAAGTTGTTTCAAAAATTGTCCTACAATTTTCCATTTATCTCATATTTAAAGAGAAGAAGTCAAACTTCAAAATAGGATCAAATCCTTATCTCCAATTTTGAATTTTGGAACAAAAATCCCTTCCCCTTATCCCTTTGATGGCCGGCCACCCTAGGGTTTTATCCCTTTGTGTGTGGCACCTAAATAAGATAAGGAAGGAAGATATTTTATCCATTATCCAGTAGTTCAATTTTAATTCAGATTCAAATTCGAATTTAAGTCAAACTTAAATTAATTTGAATTCTAAATTGAACAACTTATCAAATAAGTTTAAATGGATAAATCTAAATATGTTCAAATTCAAATTTAAATAATCTCATTATTTAAATAATAATTAATTCTCAATTAATTATTCTTGAGTATTTAATTTTAGAATTCGTAATTCTAAAATTTCCATTTTGCCCTTTGTGTCCGGTAGAATTACAAGAATGACGGGGACTAATGGACCTATAATTGAGCTCCAATAAAATTAATAATTAATTAAACACTTTAATTAATTAATTAATTCTATTAATTCCAATAGTTACTCCACTATAAACTTGGAATTGCACTCTCGGAATTATAGACATTAATTACTTCTAAACCTGTGAAGTGTCCATTTGATATAGTCATTGCATATAGATCGATCCTCCATAAATAATTCATAATTAGAGTCGGTAGAATCAGTTAACCTCTCTAATTACATCTTTATCCTTGAGTACCATTGATTCTCTAATGGATAGTGATTCATAAAACACATTCATGAACCAGAGCGCTCTTACTAAATCATAGTACCGAATCAACACTCAAGAGAATTATTTATCTCGCTTTCTCTCAAGAAGGAATGGATTCCATCTCGTATAATAACATTGAACTACCTATTTCATTATGTCTCCAAAATACAAGGAATAGGATTCAGGGTTTCGAACTGCATCGAGTAAATCAAAAGACATAAATCCATAAATAGGAGTTTGTTAAGAACTCAGGATTAAGATCATTCTATATATGACCATCAAGAGACTCAATTAGAATTTCTATGCTTAACGGAAATTATTAGAAATTCATATTGTGTCTGCATCCATGTTCCACATAATCTCATTATGCGAAATACACTCATTCAATATCTCGCCATATTAATAAAGGCGGATAACACCGCTCCATTCTAAATGGGAATGACATGTATTAATAATGTTTTAATTAAAGATTCCGAACTTTAATTAAATTCATTATGAAACGATTATTTTGATTATTATCCTTAAACATTATCCTCTTGTATATAACACTTGTATACCATGTTTAAGGTTACATAAATAATCAAGGAATTTTATTTGATGTTCATAAAATATTCATAAATATATGCACATAAAATGATGAATAAACTATTTTATTAAATAAATAATAAATATCCTTTTACATCTCATGCTTTCAGGACATTATTCCCAACAATCTCCCACTTGTCCTAAAAGGTGTGTCATGTCTCTAATCCCAAATCCATCTAAGTGCCGATCAAAAACATTCAATGGCAATGTCTTGGTGAACGGGTCAACAAGGTTGTCCTCGACGCGATCTTGTAACCGCTACATCGCCTATCCACAATGTCTCCGATCGGGTGATATTTCCTTTCTATATGTTTCGCACTCTTATGGCTTCTAGGTTCTTTTGAATTAGCCACCGCTCCACCGTTGTCACAAAGAGAGTTTAATTGGCTTATCCATATCGGAACAACTTCCAGATCGGTTAAGAACTTCCCGAGCCATGTAGCTTCGCTACTCGCAAGTGCATCATAGAGTCAAGAACACACTTTTGCTTTATACTTCTCCATACCACGGCTCCTCCATTAAGAGTGAACACGGATCCAGATGTCGACCGTCGACTATCTCTATCTCGATTGAAATCAGAATCTGTGTATCCCGTGAGAGACAGATCTTCCCGAATATACTAACATATAGTTTCTCGTTCTCCTAAGATACTTGAGGACTTCACCGCAACCCAATGATCTAATCTCGGGTTGGACCGGTATGACGATCCCAAGATATCTGGTCTTGTACACAACATGGCATACATAAGCTTTCCCACGGCCGAAGCGAGGGATACCTTTCACATCTTCTTCCTGCTGCGGGGTCTTTTGGACATTTCCTTAGAAAGATGAATACCATGCCTAGAAGGCAAATTCCTTTCTTGGAGTTTTGCATCGAATACCTAGACAACACTTTGTCTATATAAGATGCTTGTGATAACGCTAAAAAGCTTTTTCTTGCGATCTCGAATAATCTTGATCCCAAGAACATAGCTTGCCTCTCCTAGATCTTTCATTTGGAATTGGTCTGGCTAACCACTCCTTTACATCTGGTCATCATTCCCACATCATTCCCTATGAGTAGGATGTCATCGACGTAAAGAATTAAGAAGACCACTTTCTTTTCTTTCTTGTACTTGTAGACATGGTTCATCAATGTTTTGATCAAATCCATAAGACTTTACAGCCTCATCAAACCTGATGTTCCATGATCTAGAAGTTCTTGATCCATAAATGGACCTTGCAGCTTGAGACTTTCTCGCTTTGTTGGCCTTCCACTATTTGATCCATATAGATGGTTTCATCAAGATAGCCATTCGTAAAAAGCTGCCTTGACGTCCATCCGCCATATCTCATAGTCAAAATATGCCGCAATGGCCGGGAGAGTATCCGGATGGACTTAAGCATGGCTACCGGCAGAAAGTTTCCTCATAGTCAACTCCCTCCTTTTGGGTATAACCCTTTGCCACTAGCCTTGCTTTAAAAGTCTCTACTTTTCCAAATTTCCTCTCTTTCTCTTGAAGATCCACTTGCATCCAATGGGTTTTTACCCCTTCGGTAGATCTACAAGTTGCCGGATCGAAAGTTAGAGTGCATAGACTCCATCTCGAGTTTCATAGCTACTTGCCATTCTTCCTTATTAGAATCATCCATCGCATCCTTAAAGGTCGATGGATCCTCCCTTACAAATCAAAAAAGTGACAATTTGGGCTTCCCCGGTATAACGGTCGGGTAACGTGCTTACCCTCCCATACACCGAGTCCGATTAGGAACTGTGGTCTTTTCTCCGAGTGGTCCGACAACTCTTGTCGATTGTGGTCCGATCTCATCGGAAAGTAACTCTTCTAATACTATCTTACCGGGCTTAAAATCTATCATATAGTCATGCTCCAGAAAAGTGGCATTTGTCGATACAAACACCTTTTGATCTTCGTGACTATAAAAGAAACCTCCCTTTGTCCCATCGGGATATCCTACAAACATACATAGGACTTGGGTTCCAACTTCCGGTCTTTCCCTTCAAAGACGTGTCTGGACACCCCCCATATGCGCACGTGTCTCAAAAGGAGAGACCGCACCACAACTCTAAGGGTGTTGCTGACTTAGATGGTACTCTATTCAGAATGTAGATAAAAATTTTTAGGGCATAACCCCCAGAATGAAGTAGGCAGTGAAGAATAACTCAACATAGATCTCATCATGTCAACAAAGTAATTTCTCCTTTCGGCCACACCATTTTGTGTGGTGTACCGGTGCGATCAATTGGGATACCACACCTTCTTCAATCAAGAAATCCTCAAACTCTTGGTCCAGGTATTCACCGATCCGATCGAAGTGTCTTGATTGGTTTACCTAATTGTTTTTCAACTTCGCCGGAATTCTCTAAACTTTCCAAAAGTTTCGGATTTTTGCATCGTGTAAACATAACCATATCTCGAATAACAATAAAGTGACATAATATTTAACCTCCTCTAGCTTGGACGTTTAACGGTCCACATACATCCGAATGTATCAAATGAAGGGTTCCGTAGCTCTTTCTCCTTTTGTTTGTAAAAGGTCTCTTGGTCATTTTACCTTCCAAACAAGATTCTTGACCGGAAGCTCGCCAACTTTTTAGCTCACGCAAAGGACCATCCTTACCGTCTTTCAATCCTATTTAGGTTAATATGACCAAGCCTAAGATGCCACAGATATGTATTGTTATCGTGAGAAATCTTTTGCTTTTTATTCTTAGGTTTGGCAACTCGAACATTTCAAAAGTGTTAAGCAAAGTGAGTTAGGTATTGGTTTTATACAATATAAACCATCATTCAGACGTCGTAACAAATATTTAAACCATTTCGAGAAATATGAACAAATTCATTATCAAAATAAACTTTAAATAATTGTTCAAATAACTTAGCCACGTAAATCAAATTTTCTACGAATGTCCGGAATAAAATAAACATTGTTCAAAACTAAAAATTTATTTTCCCTAAAACGAAGTCTAACTTCTCCCACCGCTTTGTCGAAACTCTTGCGCCATTGCCTACTTTTCATCGTGTAGTCCCCCATCGGCTAGCTCGGTGTAAGAACTAAGACTCGCAAAGAGAAACAAACATGATTAGTCACTCCTGAATCAATTATCCAAACGAGGTATCACCTCTACTAAACATGTTTCAAGGACTAGTAAATCGATTTAAGGACTCCTCGAGATACTTGTGATTTCTCTTCCAGTGCCCTTCGCCATTGCAGTGGAAACAACGGATGGGGCCCTTTGCTTTCTTGGGTCTCTTGTTCTTTCCCTTCTTTCCTCTTTTAAACTTCCTCGCAACTACAACATTTGCTTCTCCTCCCTTCTTTTGTTGGTGGATTCGAAGTTTTGCAGGTCATTCATGAGTTCAGTGAGATTGCACTTCTTTTTGTTCATAACAAAATTGTTCACGAACTCATGAAAGTTAGGGGACGAGCTTTCCAGGATGATGCCAACTTGGGTGGCTTCATCGATTTTGGCACCATTGAGCTCCGATCGTGGAGGTGATCAATCATGTTCGAGAACATGTGCCTTGACCAAGAACCTTTCTTCATCTTGTCGTTCATGAAAGCCTTACGGCATCCAAACGAGCCTTTTTTCGGAAGGAGCGCCGAACATGGCTTCTAGAGACTCCATTATCTCATAAGCAGTCTCCATCTCCTCATGCTTTTTTGGCTATTATCGCTCATGTTGGCCAGCATAAAGCACTTTGCTTTATTGTTGGCCTTGATCCGTAGATCAAAAGGCTCCCTTGCGGTTTTGGATGCGGTTGTCGCGGGTTCGGGAGGACATTCCTCCACTAGGACAAACTTATAGTCTTCAGACCAATAGTATGTTCATGTTACTTTTCCACTTAGCATAATTATCACCGCCTAATTTTTTACCGCTCGCTAGTAGTGTGATAATGGGATTCGACATATTCTTTGGAAATAAATAGAATATTCATCTAATCAATTTATGTGCATGAATATCAAGGCATGTATTTAGGCACAATTAAATATGATGCATGATGCACATGAAAAATACATAAATCATGTTTTAATTTTAGGTGCCAACGATAATCCAATTTTCCACATATAAAGTGTACCTTTGGGTAGTCAAGTTATATGCTAATTAGACCGAGACTCTTCTCGGTTAATAAATATAGTCAAAATATCTCATATTTTCATATTTATTAACTCACCGTTATTTTCAGGTCAAAATATAACCAACAGATTTGATTATATTTTATGAGTGTAACCCACCGTTTTCAGGATCCCATAGACTTAACTCGGATTGCTACCTTTGGGTAGTCAATTCGGAAATACATCCTGAAATCTTATCTCTAGGAAGCCAACCTTGTTATTGATCCGGCAAGGACACTCTCCATTAGAGGGCGATTCAATGTCGCCAAGAAAGCCCCTTTCCGGATCTCACGGTGTTGCGCTTAACGGCGGAGACTAGTGGGTCAGATTGCCATACAACCCTCTCCCACTCATTATTTTGCAAATATGTATTTTATTTGAAAACATCTCATGATTTTCAAATCAAAAATAAACAATTTATTTTTGGATATGTGAAATTCAAAAATTTAACTTTTTAAAATCAATTTCACATGTAACATTATTTTGCAAATCAATTTTTGTAACTTAAATCAATTTAATCATATTAAATCGATTTTTTAGCGCATAGTTCTTATTTTATTTTATTTTTCTAAAACACTTTTATAATAAATAAAATAAATAATAACAATTTTGGCGTGTATGCATGGCATGTTATAAAAAACATATGAGTAGGCACATTATATCTACATGGCATGTTATATGCATGGACATATATAATATATAATTATCAACATAAAATATAAATATATGCAATCAACTATTGAGATGGATTTGACCGGGTCCCATGGAAAAATAAATTACAACTCAATCGAATCGAATAAATAAATAATTACAATAATTATATTCTTCCGTTACATCAACGGGACTTGATTCTTGAATTCTTCATTCTTGACTTCATTTCTCTGTCTCCGGGTTGGATTTCACCTTCCTTGGGATCCGAAACTTTTCGGGCTCGTCGGCACGCTTTACGAGGGTTTCGAAACCTTCGGCCCATTCGGGATCAAATCGAACTTGCCGCCAGCCAGCGCGGCTGGGCGCTACCGGGCCGCGCTGGGCACGGCCTGGACACCTTAAAACGTTTTGGGCGCGTCTTGGGACGCTTTGCCTGGCGACGGGTCCGGGCGCGCTGGGCGCGGCGCCTGGCCGCGCGCTGGGCGCGTCCGGGGCGGAAAATAAAATTTTTTCAAATTTTCTGGGCGTTTCGGGCTTCTTTGAAGGCTTCAAATATGATCTTCAAGGCCTCCTTCTTGATTCAAAATCTTAAACCCTAATTCTACCCAAATCCTTGAATTACAATAATTCTAATCCCGAATTAAATTACAATTAATTTTATTAACGAATGAATATAACCGATCCATGGAACCATATAATTAACGACCAAATCCATCATCCATACATTCATCATCATGAATAAAAATAAACATCCATAAATGCAAGTGCCTACTCATCACATACATACATATTCAATTATCAAATAATCGAAGCATAAATTAATATCGTCTATAGACCGCTCGATACCAATTGATGGTTGCCGAATCGACCGCGCAGTAAACGCAGCGGAAAGGCGGATCGTGTATAACAAAAATTTTCATAAAACTTTTGAGATACTCTATAGATTATATTAATTTATGCATCAATAAATTAATCTCATTAATTTATAAGATTCAAGGATCAACCGAAAAAAATACCTTGTAGCCGACTCGGATGATATCTTGATTTTCTTTGACCACTTAACAGTCCAAGCTCCAAGCTTTGTGTTTGGAACACCAAAGTCTTCCACGTCAATTCCTTGATTCCACGTGAGACGTGTGTGTGGGCACACGTGAGACAAAATAGGTTTACGAAACACCGAATTTCCACAAACACCAACGCATGCACGATGTGGAATTTTTGGAGAAAAAATATTTTCTCTCTTTGCTATGAGGAATTTCGGCCAGCACTAGGGGAACTAGGGCTGAAAGTTGTTTCAAAAAATTGTCTCACAATTTTCCATTTATCTCATATTTAAAGAGAAGAAGTCAAACTTCAAAATAGGATCAAATCCTTATCTCCAATTTTGAATTTTGGAACAAAATCCCTTCCCCTTATCCTTTGATGGCCGGCCACCCTAGGGTTTTATCCCTTTGTGTGTGGCACCTAAATAAGATAAGGAAGGAAGATATTTTATCCATTATCCAAGTAGTTCAATTTTAATTCAGATTCAAATTGAATTTAAGTCAAACTTAAATTAATTTGAATTCTAAATTGAACAACTTATCAAATAAGTTTAAATGGATAAATCTAAATATGTTCAAATTCAAATTTAAATAATCTCATTATTTAAATAATAATTAATTCTCAATTAATTATTCTTGAGTATTTAATTTTAGAATTCGTAATTCTAAAATTTCCATTTTGCCCTTTGTGTATGGGTAGAATTACAAGAATGACCTTGGGACTAATGGACCTATAATTCGAGCTCCAATAAAATTAATAATTAATTAAACACTTTAATTAATTAATTAATTCTATTAATTCCAATAGTTACTCCACTATAAACTTGGAATTGCACTCTCGGAATTATAGACATTAATTACTTCTAAACCGTGAAGTGTCCATTTGATATAGTCATTGCATATAGATCGATCTTCCATAAATAATTCATAATTAGAGTCGTAGAACTGTTAACCCTCTAATTACATCTTTATCCTTGAGTACCATTGACTCTCTAATGGATAGTGATTCATAAAACACATTCATGAACCGGAGCGCTCTTACTAATCCAAGTACCGAATCAACACTCAAGAGAATTATTTATCGCTTTCTCTCAAGAAGGAATGGATTCCATCTCGTATAATAACATTCCCAACTACCTATTTCATTATGTCTCCAAAATACAAGGAATAGGATTCAGGGTTTCGGAAAATCGAGTAAATCAAAAGACATAAATCCATAAATAGGAGTTTGTTAAGAACTCGGGATTAAGATCATTCTATATATGACCATCGGTAGACTCAATTAGAATTTCTATGCTTAACGGAAATTATTAGAAATTCATATTGTGTTCGTCCATGTTCATGTTCCATATAATCTCATTATGCGAAATACACTCATTCAATATCTCGCCATATTAACAAAGGCGGATAACACCGTTCCATTCTAAATGAGAATGACATGTATTAATAATGTTTTAATTAAAGATTAGAACTTTAATTAAATTCATTATGAACGATTATTTTTGATTATTATCCTTAAACATTATCCTCTTGTATATAACACTTATATACCATGTTTAAGGTTACATAAATAATCAAGGAATTTTATTTGATGTTCATAAAATATTCATAAATATATGCACATAAAATGATGAATAAACTATTTTATTAAATAAATAATAAATATCCTTTTACATCTCATGCTTTCAGGACACTATTCCCAACACCTCTTATATTCCGACTGCTTAGACAAAATGGGGATTCCTAAGGAGCAGTTGGAGCGGACTAGCAGGCCACTATACGGGTTCACCGGGGACTCCGTCATCCCTCAAGGAACTATCCGGCTACCGATAACTGCCGGAGAAAAGCCCCGGCAAGCAACAACAATGGCCAACTTCGTGGTAATCAAAGGAAGCTCCCAATACAACACGGTCATCGGGAGACCAACCCTCCAGGCCTTGAGGGCGGTAACTTCCATTTACCACCAAAAGATTAAATTCCTCACCCCGAATGGCATAGGGGAAATTAAGAGCAATCAATATGAGGCCAGGGTTGCGTACTCCGATGCCCTGCGAGGGTACGACCAGCCGGGAAGACAAGAACTGAGAATGGTTCAACAAGGCCTCATCAAAGACATAGACCCCAGAGTTTAAGAGGAGGTTACTTGGTCCCAGCCCATCGAGCAGTTAGAAGAAATCAAGATTGACCACAATGGGGGCATCAAAATACTAAAGATAGGCTCGGATTTGACTCCATCCCTCAAAAGCGAGGTTGAGAGATTCCTTAAACAAAACATGGATGTCTTCGCTTGGAACCATTCCGACATGGAAGGGATCGACGCCAAGGTAATATGCCACTCCTTAAACGTCGACCCCACATATCCTCCCAAACGCCAAAGACGCCGACCGATGAACCCGGAGAGATATGAAGCGCTGAGGGAAGAGGTCGACAAGCTGATTAATAATGGCTTCATCAGGGAGGCGCACTACCCACGATGGATATCAAATCCAGTTCTAGTGGTCAAACCCAACGGGAACTGGAGAACTTGCGTCGACTTCAGCGACCTCAACAAAGCATGCCCAAAGGATGGCTTCCCGCTTCCTCGGGTAGACCAAATGGTCGACGCCACGGCAGGACATGAGATGCTGAGCTTTATGGACGCTTATTCTGGGTACAATCAGATCCCCATGAATCCAGCCGACGAGGAGCATACATCTTTCATAACCGATAGGGGCCTTTATCACATAAATTCATGCCCTTCGCCCGAAAAATGCAGGGCAACCTACCAAAGGTTAGTAAACAAGATGTTCGCCAACAGATCGGGTAAAACAATGGAGGTCTATGTCGATGACATTTGTATAGCCATCACGTCGACCATCCGGGAGAGATGTTCGGTATATTGAGAAAATACCACATGAAGCTCAATCCCTTTAAATAAATTTCACGGAGTCGGATCGGGTAAATTCCTCGGACCGAGGAATCGAGGCCAACCCAGAGAAGATCAAAGCCTTGCAGGATATGCGGTCACCAACCAAACCAAAAGAAGTACAGAGGTTGACAAGGTTGCGTCGCCTCGAATAGATTTATATCAAGGCCACGGACAAATGTGTCCCTTTCTTCGACGCACTAAAAGGAAATAAGCACTTGAATGGACGCCACAAATTTTTTCAAAGGTCGAAGAACATTTGGGCAAGCCCCCAATCTTGTCCAAACCAAACGCAGACGAGGAGCTTAGCCTATATCTCACAGATCTCAAAGATGCCATGAGTCTGTACTAATAAGGGAAGAAGGAAAGTGCAATTACCATTCTATTATGTGAGTTTCAAGATTTAGCTCGCTTTGATGATCGCCCGAGGAAACTCCGCACTACTTCCAAACCCACATAATACGAGTCCTCACAAACCACCCATTAACAAAACCTAAGATAATTTTAGAGCTAAGTTAGTTCGACATTACATGCCAAGAACCAATTAAATTCACGACTTTTAGTCAAAAGCCAATAATACGATATTAGCTTTCTGTTTAAACGGGTCAGGGCTGTTTATAAGGGTTTAAATTTTTAACAATGAAAAAAGCCTTGATTGCCGGTAGCAAAAAACTTTAGAGGACTCACAACTTATTATTTGTCAAGGAAGAATTGAGAAGAAGATGGGGGCCTATTTTTACAAAAAAGAATATTAATTCGCACGAGAATTGGCAAAACTAGCAACGTGACACCAGGGCGCCGTGCCCATTGAAGAACTAGAGCGACCAACCATAGAAGAACTTGCAGCAGACACTGTGTTAAGAAGGAGAACATTGATGACTTCATTCAATACCTAAAGTGCCCGAATGATAAAGTTGAATTTGAATCAGGTGTGTATTTATTATACGATGGAACGGCCGAGGCTATTCAACACCCTACAACGGTGTGACGACGACGAAGCCCATAAGGTCCTCTAGGAAATACACGAAGGGGTCTGTGGCAATCATACCGGGGATAATCTTTGCTAAAGGTCTTAAGGTTTAAAAAGGACGATTTCAATAATGCGATAAATGCCAAAGGTATGCCACAATTCCACGAACCCCGAGAAACCGACCTCCATTCTCGTCCGTGGCCCTTCGCCAAATGGGGATTTCGGACCATTGCACTCGCACCTTTGAGGTTATAATTTAGCGGAAGAACTACACAAAGTGGGCGAAGCCAAGGCCTTTAGCACGCACTAAAATGGGACCATATTGTGTGCGGTTTGGGGTTCCCCACCGATAGTCTCCAACAACGAAGGTTTGATAACACTGCAACACGCAAATTTTTGAAGGTTTGGGCATCCGGAAGGACTTTCGGTGCCAATTCATCCACAGTCAAATGGATGGTCAAGCAAAGATTTCAAGAAAAGACTCGATGACCTGAAAGGAAGATGGGTTGATGAGCTTCCCAAAGTTTTGTGGGCATATAGAACGATGAGTCGAACCATAACAGAGAAACCCCTTTCTCCATGGCATATGAGGCTGAGTAAGATTTCCTATAGAAATCGAGACGCCGACCCTAAGAACCGTTGTTCACAACGACGAGGATAACGCAGAAGGTCTAAGCGGAGAACTCAACTTCTTTGGAGGAAAAACGACTCAACTCCTAATTATGTCTCGCCGCTTTTAAATACTATAACAAGAAGGTTCGCAAAGAAGGTTCATCCCAGGAGAACTAGTATTAAAAAGGGTAACGCAAAGCACAAAACCCAAAAATACTGGTCCCATAGGCCCAACTTGGGAAGGACCCTAAGATAAGAGAAATCATGACTTACACATGCGTCTTAGAAAGCCTCGACGGCAGAAAGGTTCAACACCCATGGAACGCTGAGCAGCTAAAAATATACTACCAATAGCGTGTGAAGTTGTTTACACATTTTGTGTTTGTACATTTTTACAAATGAAATAAATTGATGTGCTTTGCAGCATGAGATAGAGTGATCCCATAATAAAGTGTTTGCTTGAAAGAAAACCCAAGGGTGTATTTAACCAATACATGGGAAAATAAAATTTAACACTTAGTGAAATTCCAAGGAATTTCCTAAGACACCAAAAAGGGGTGACATCGACGTAATCCTCCAAGGAGGAAAGACGAACACTTAGTGAAATTCCAAGGAATTTCCTACCTTTAAGGGGTGACATCGACGTCGAGAATCCTCCAAGGAGGAAAGATTCAACACTTAGCGAAATTCCAAGGAATTTCCTAAGACAACACCCTAATTTTTCGACGTCGAGAATCCCCCAAGGAGGAAAGATTCAACACTTAGCGAAATTCCAATGAATTTCCTAAACGACGATCCCTGAGAATGAGCTCGACGCCGATCCTCCAAAGAGGAAAGACAACACTCAACAAATTCGAGGAATTTTCTAAAGAAACGGGAAGAAAATTTATCAACAATCAAGGTGTAATGAAATAAAAAACCGTTGCCATTATAAAAATATAAATTAATTACAAAAAAAAAGCAACAGGAGGAGTGAAAGGCGAAAAATAGCTCCTCAAGCCTCGCCAACCGCTGCTGGCTCATTGTCGCCGCCGCAGAGGAAGCATCTCTTCATCGACGACCGGAGTAGAGGGGTTTAGAGAAAGCTCAAATCAAACTCAGACGCTCCTTCTTAATCAAATCAACGATTTGATCACCCGCCGACATGAAGTCCTTGTTATGGAAGAAACTCTTGAGAGACCTTGAACCTCAAGCATCTCCGCCCATCGAGCAAAAGCAGCTTCTCAAAATTTTTAAGTCCCGAGTGAGGTCCTCTAACCGCAAACTCACCCTCCAGACTAATAAATTCTTTTTTTATTATAATTATTTAAAAAGGCGCCTTAATCCTTTTGTCAAGAATTCAAGAGAGAGAGAAAACTCTAAAAAAAAAATTATTTACTTTTTTTGGAAGACGGGAGGGAGAAGGGGGAGGATATTTAAATTTAAATCCAATATCCAGATTGATTAGTAAAATATCATTCAAATCGAGAGAAAGCAATTAGATGAAAATATTCACGGATTCGAGAGGGAATCTATTTCGGAGGTTCTCCTGCAAGGATTAATTTCCGAGGGAAGGGCAAAAGTCTCGACTAAGCTATTTGTTAGATGATTGGTGGTTATTTACACAATGGAAGGCGGTCGCCAAGACAAAAGAGAAAAGAAGGACAAGTCACCTTAAAATAAATCATACAGTCTTCATCTCCCCAAATGACGCTTTTTGGGGTGAAAGTTCTTGAAGAACATTATTTTGAACACTTATAATTCTTTTTTTCCTTTTAGAACATTTTTAATATGATTATAAAAAATTATTTATTTTTGTAATTTTATTTTTAACATTCATATTTGCATTAAAATTATTTATTTTGTATAGAGTTTTATATTTTTCGACAAATAAAGGACAAAATTTAAAACCCTAACGCCGAGAGGAATAAACGACGATCTAAACGTCGATCATTTATGGCATAAATGGAGACGACGAGTATTCATGGGAACCACGGGTTCCCAGAATCCAAAAACTAAAGGAAAAATCCAACAAACAGACAACTACGCGTACGTAAAAACCAGGTTATCCAGTGCGACAAAAAGGTAAGTTTTCCTAAACTAAACAATATTCCCATTTTCGGTGTACATACATTCTCACATTCCAAATATGCAAAGAAAAATCCTGCGAGTAAAAACCGAACGAACGAAGGTCTCGAGAACTCACCGGAGAATGAAGTGGAAATGGATTTGTGACGAAGTACACCGAGAAGGATGGGAAGAGCAACGTCGGAAGTCCGGCAAGAGAAGCTCTGATGCAGTGCAGGGATTTCAACGGAAGAACAGCGAGAGTTTCGAGTTCGAAGTTTTGAAAGTTGTAAAAAATGGTTCCCGGATTTTCAAGGGGATATTTATAGGCAAAATCTATCCTCGACCCCCAACCGTTGGATGAAGATTTCAAAATCCCACGGTCAGGGATTTCCATGCAGATCTAGCGGTCAAAAATTGGGCGGAAATCGAAAGGACGCAGATCTAACGGTTCGATTTTCAAGAACGAATGCCATCATTAAAGTCGAATAATCGACGCGACGGTTTCCCGAACCCGCCGAGCACTCATTGCTTGTTTCATGTAAGAAGAGAGTTTCGAGGCCACCAAAAGAGGAGTTAGTGTTGGGAAAATGTGACAAAACGTGGCCACCAAAAGTCTCGATATTCAAAGTCACCGACGAGCCCAAAGCCAATGTCCAAACCAAGCGATGACCCCATGTGGCGCCGACGGAACCAAAAGTTAAGGCGCTAAGGTTTCGACCGCAGAAAGGGCGCCAAAGAGGACAAAAGACTGAGGTGATGAAAGGATCTACCCGCCGAGGCTTTTTGTAAAAGAAGTTGTGATGATTAATGACAAGATTACAAACCATTAAGGGACACAAAAGCATTACGGAGACTTCAGAATCAAAGACTAATCGGAAGAGTGAACAAATGCGATTAGTGGCTCACTGGGCTATCACTTTGGGCCTAAAAAGGAGAAGCACTCGAGTGCCTAAGCCTACGGAGGAAAACCTCTTGTGAAGGCAATATTCGACTATATAAGGAGAACCACCCCCAATTGAAAGGGGATCGGTGAATTAGAGGAAAAAGAACCCACAAGTACAAATTCTGTAAATTGTAAACTCTCTCAAAGAAATACAAATCCCAGTGGATGTAGCTCTGATTTTATAGAGTGAACCACTATAAAATTTCTCTTGTGCTTTTACATTCAGTAAAAGAAAACACTAATTCCACATAGGAATTCAATAACCGGCCGGTAAACCAAAGGGTGACTAGAGGTATCCTGGCTGGTTTATTGTTGGTGAAATTCTACCGTCAACACATACCATTTGAACCTATTTATTATGATAAAACTATAACTCTATTTTTTTTTTTTATTTCCTCACAATTCTCATACCATCCAAACACGTTTTTAGATGTAATGTTTTATTTATTGTTTAAACTTTACTCTTCTAAACGTCAATTTTAATAAGAGTTTCAATCACATAAGTTTAGAACTTTTAGTTTAAATTAAAAATGTTAAAACCACACAATTTGAAATAGCGAATCAAATAAGATGGTATAATTTTTTTTATAATTTTTTTTTACCCCTTTTATTTGTCACGTGCTTTTGTTGAAGCACATGGTGGTTGCAGCTTTTTCTTCATTTATGATGGCGAGTTTTCTTTCTTCGTAATATTGTCGTATAATTGGTGTCGCCTGAAAGAAACAGTAGGGACTATTGCAAATTGTATTTGTACAAAATGCACGTCGAAATTGACTCCACCACGGTCCGCGAGTATTACAGTACTTCCAAATCGTTGCTAAGCTAATTAAGGAGATTGCATGCAGTATTTTTGCTTTGGATAAACCAATTTACTCAGATCGCCCGCGCTGAATTTTTGACTTGTTTCTTATTTATTATATTATAGGACATTTTTAATATGTTAATATATCAATAAATTAAATTTTTATCCGTTAAATTTATATAAAATTACATAAAAATTAAAAAATATATAGATTTAATAATTTAAAAAAAAACATGACATATTAATACGCCTATAAGTATCAAAAAAATCTTCTTCATATTATAATATATTTTAATTCTGATGTTATATTCGTCATTATGCATTAATATTATGAACCTATACTATACACACATGATTACTAACTATATAGACATTGAATATATTTATAATATAAAAAAAACGTGTCGTGTAATGCAATCTTTGGCTTGGGCAGTATTGGCAGCCTACCTCGGTTTTGTTTTTTGTACTCCAAAATCCAAACACGTGGGATTACCAAGTCATGAGTCAAACATCAAGGGCGATTAATGCTTTGATTTGCACGAGTGTTGAATGTAGATCTGGATATGTATATATATATATATAGTTGGAATTACTAATATAATTTATTGGCTTTAGTTTTATTTTTATTTTCACCGATATTAACTGGTACTAGAAGAAAAAGACGTACGTACAAGGTCATTTTATATTATTATTATTGTGCTTGATTAGTTAGATTAAGATACTAATTAGATTCATTTGACAATTCTCAAAAGGCCAATGTGTTTGGTCGTTGGTGATGCGACTGTTAAGTCCTCATGTCAAGCTAAGGGTTCTAGAGGGACGCCTATTTTGACATAATAATAATAATAATAATAATAATAATAATAATAATAATAATAATAATAAAAGATTAATGTATGCCAATTCCATATGCACGCATATTGCACGTAGTCGTACTTCTTAAACTTTCTTGTATTCTTTCACCAGTTCAGTACCCTAATTTTCTCTAATATATTTTATACACACAACGTGATGTAAATCATGCAGCACTTAATGATGATATGAGAGTTTAATATCGCTCGTGAGATAGGATTTTATTATTATTATTATTATTATTATTATTATTATTATTATATATTTTTTCCTAAAAGAACCGGCCATCTTGTTTTATAAATAAATTGTATAGTACTTGTAGTCGAATATATAGAAGAGTACTCTCACTCTATATAATCTTCTTTCTTTTTAACTTCGAATGTATATACAACTCTACGGTGGCTCCATAGACGGCCAAAGCAGTATTACGAAGGGAAAACTAATAAGCGGTTGATGTCGTAATTAAGTTATTAAGGCAGAAAGTTAATATATATGATTAATATTAATTAAATCGTGGAAATTCAAGTAAGTATTAGCTCGTCGCTCCTTTGCAGCCTGCAGGAGAGTTGATCGCCCTTATATATATATATATATATATATATATATATATTTAACGTTATTGTTTTCACTAATAGTTGGTCAATTCAATTGGTATATTCGAATGTATAAATTTTAAACTATGATTAAAAAAAAAACTTTAAACTCACAATTTTGACCTCTAAAATATGTAAAATACCATTTAAATATATCTTTTTGTGTTATTAATTTTTAATTATCATAATATTAAAAAAATTTAGTGTTTTTTTATTTTTTTAAGAATAATTTAATTATTTTAAATGTTAAAATTAATTATTAACTGAGATAAAACATAAATTTATATATTAAATTTAATTTAAATACATTAAATAAACTTAAAATATATGATATAAAAATATAAATATCCCTTAAAATATTGCTGCGAGCTCCCAATTACAAATCGCCAAAATCGAAACAATGAAGATCAATACTGGCATTGACCGTTTAGTTTTTCAATATTGAAAATTTAGGCAACCAAACAAAGAGACACAAATCCTTTTTTTCATTCTTCATGTGTTGGGGAGCGTGTACCTTTCTAGGTATTAATGCGTTCTCTCTCTCTCTCTCTCTCTCTCTCTCTCTCTCTCTCTCTAATTATAAATTTCTTTATCAATATTGACCATTTAAGCATTAATTATATTGAATAATTACAAATTTCTTCGTCAAATATTTCAGAGGAGAGTTTGTACGTCGTACTTTTGATTTTTTTTTTTTTATTTTCATTATAAAAAAAGTTGACCAATTGCAAAGATTACAGAGGTTGTTAAGTTTTTAAGTTTGGACGAGAGAGAAACAGTTCCTAAATGGATGACTTTGAATAATATTGCAATTTAGGCCATGTAATTAAACGAAGCATTTATATATGATATAAATATATATATATATATATGTATATAAGTATGGTTCTAGAAATACAGTAAGAGAGGGCAACCTCATGATTCATGCTAATGCACCGCGCGTTATAATATAATAAATGATAAAATAGAAATATGAAAGGCAGAATCTAAAAGTAAAAGATATTATTGAAAATATAACAATTGATTATGTAAAAAAGAAGAAAAAAAAAGGTTTGGCGTCTATGTATACAGACAAGGTTGCAGTCAAACATTCGGAAATAAGAAAAACAAAAGCATTTAATTATAAATTAGGGAATATATATATATATATGCAAAGTACAGAGTGGGCGTGCAGTAAGCAAGCAAGAAAAGCTTTTATATAAATTGACCCGGTGATCCTCATCTTCCAGCTCTCGATCGCTAGCTGTGCAGTAAGCAAGCAAGAAAAGCTTTTATATAAATTGACCCGGTGATCCTCATCTTCCAGCTCTCGATCGCTAGCTGATCTCTCCTCCCAAATTCCTAATTATTCCCATTCTATATCTATATATATATATATATATATATATATTACATACAAAATTCACTCTTTCTGATCTTCATGATCCAGTCCTAATTATTTTCTCTCCCAAAATTTTGCGCCAACAGTTTCAACTATACGCACATGTAAATAATGTGTCTATATGTATATGTGCTATGATCATTCAATATAGAGAGGCAGCACATAATTAATCCAGCTAATATACGAAACCTCAAACAGGTAGCTCAATGGGCATGAAACTGATGAAGGTTTTCATGATGCACATGAACATGCGGTGGTGCATGCACATCCAAGATCATCATCTCGATCCTGATGATCATCATCATGATGAGATGATGATGAAAAGCAAAAGCAGAAGCAAAAGCAGAATTAGAAGCAAATCATCATCATCATCAAAGAAAATAATAAAGGTGGTGAAGTGGGAAGGAGGGATGAAAACTTACTCGCGGCGTATAAAAGTGGGGGAGGTGATAATGGAGTCCCCAAAGCACATGGTTTGCCGATCGGACACGCTCTACATTGGACAGAAGATCCCGCCGCTCCCCGAAAACCAAGTCTTGCGCCCTGGCAACACCTACTTCCTCCTCCCTTCCCACTTGTTCCAGTCCGTCCTCTCCTTCGTCACCGTCGCCTCAATACTATCCGCCGCCGCCGCTACTTCCCGTGCTGGCGCAGCGTCCAGCATATCAGATATCAACAGTGTGATTAGTACTAATAACAATATCGATATGATCTTAAAGAAGGAGCAGCAGAAGCAGAAGAAGAAGAAGAGCTTGGAGTCGTGCCAACCCTTTATCATCCAAAAGTCAGCATCCGGGTGTTCCAGAATACGCGTCTCCGATGAGTTCCTAATATCTCAAATTGTGGATGACGGTGACGAAGATGAAGACGAAGACGAGGATGGCCAGCCGTTGGATTGTTGTAATCATAAGAGGAGGTTGTGCACGACGCCTCAATTGCAAAAAGAGTATGTTCAACTGGTGCAATCGCGGACGCAGTGGAAGCCCAACCTCCCCGCCATAACCGAGTCGGCTACTGCTGCTAGTACTAATTTTAAAACAGCCAGGAGGAGGCCGCCGATCCCCAGGAGAAAGCGTAAAAATATAATTTCTTCTAATTCCTCAATTTTGCCTCATGTTCATAAGGTAGCTCATGTACCAGTTAAATCTTCAAACAACACAAGCAAGGGACAACGGAAGATTAAGCTTTTCAAATCAAGAAAATCTTCATCATCGCACTAGCCCAGTCCATGCTTGCTTAATTAGTAGTTAATTTAAATTCTCGTATTTCCATTGTCAAGATAAGTACTTTTATGTAACCTATACATATGATTAACATGCCCGGCCGGTGGAACGCTCAACGAATCAATATTATTAAATTTATACGCGCGCGTGTACTCCATTTCTAGCTTCTATCTGCTTGTAATTAAAATAAATCAATGTATTAGTTACTAACTATATAAATAGATATGTATATATCTACGGTTGCGCATTTAATTAGAATTGAAGCTTAAGTAGTATATTCGCCATATATATATATATATATTATTACAGGTCTCGATTTTAAAAATTTTGTCCACTTAATTCATGTTCGATGAAGAGAAGAGGATCGGGCAGCATATATTGTAGGGAAATAAAAGAAGGTTGGTTGGTTAGAAATGAATTGTGTATTTGTATGAGAGGGAGGATGAGATTGAGAAGTGGACAAAGTAAGGGTCAAATAAGATGGGCTTTAATATTATATTAGTATCATTGTTATTATCAATTATTGGACCACGCCTGCTTGCAACTTGTACCGAAAAGCCTCGAAGCTGAAGTTTCTGTACTTGTACTGGTCAATCACTCAACGCAATTGCCAATTTTGTTTCGTTTGCTCTAGTTCCTTTTTTTTTTTTTTCTAACTAACCATTATTTGTCATATAATATTATGAATAATAAATAAAATAATACGAATATGTCCCAAAATCTAATCTAAAGCAGTGCGTATTATTAGCTAGCCAACCGGTCGGTCCGCATTCGAAATTTGACCAGATTGACGGGGTCCCCCTCGCCAAATCTGTTGCTGACTCGCTTTGAAACCAAATCCTAAAGTTAAAACAATATTATTATTACTTGTCACATATATCATACTACATATATATATGTCCCATCCCAATTCTAGATCATCAGAGTCAATGACAGATGGATCTCCAATTCTAGTTACATGTTTCTCAATGTCTGCAGAAGTTTGGGATACGAGTGACTGATCATGTTCGTATGTATGTATGTGTGTGTGTGGGTTGTTGTTATGTCTTGTGATCATGGATTTGCTCGAGAGAGAAGAGCTCAATTTGTGATAGAGACTTTTGCCTTAATTGGTCATTTTGGAGGTTACTTTTTGATCATACCATCTTTAGGTTCTGGAGTGCATGCTAATATTTAATTTACATCACACAACATTCTCTTCTAAGCTTCAAATTCTTGGAACTAACTTTCGCCTTGGGAGGAAATTAAGTTAACCAATCCAAAAATGGAGTTAAATGGAGCGCAGACAAAGTTCCACACACATACACACACACATATATATATTATTTGATCCTTTGGTCTGCCCAAGGTTTGAACTATATATGTTGAAGACCCTAAGGAAAGGAAGGCTTGATCGGGTAAGGTTTGAACTATGTTGTGTCTGACGTACTGTCCTCTGAATGGTCTATCATATGGCCTTTTTTTTTTTTTTTTTTTTTTTTTTTAAGGAAGCTTGAGTTGATTTCCATTCCAGAATCCGGACAGTTCTTCGAAAGACTGGGCTGACAAATAAGGGAGAACTATTGTATATTATCCTCTACACTTGGACTAATCTTCATGGGAAGATCTCCGAGCTGATTGTCCTGGGTTATTTCAATTTGGATCAACCAAAGATTGTCATGGGCCTTTCGGCTAGGTATCACAGGCCTACAGGTAAGCATATAGATTTCGGGTCATCCAAGGTAAACGGATCGATTTCCATGGTAATTTGGTTTTTAAAGGAGAAAATTGTTCAACTTACCTTTAGAGATCATGGGTCTTGTGACTATTATTAAAAAAATATTAATTAAGAGTAAAAAGTAAAAATTTGTGTACTCTAAAAAGTATTTGTCTCTTTTTTTTGCTATTTGAAACCCCCAATATAAGATTAAGAAATGAATTCAAACTATGAATAAATGAGACTGTTTAGTTATTAAGAAAATTACTGAAATAACCCGTAAGAATGCATGAATTTAGATTTTTTACTATTTATTCTTGATTAATACTTTTGTGACTAATATAGTTATTTAATTAAAGAGTATTAATCAAAAATAAACGGTAAAAATTCAAGAACTATACATTCTAAAGAGTATTTATCCTTTTTTTTTTCTTTAATTACTACGTATGACCCACCAAAACAAGAATCGTGAATGTTTTTTGAGCGTGGATCGGGTCTACTAACAAAGCCCATCTGCATTACTGGATGTAATAATGGGCTTGGGCGTTAGAAAAAGGTTTTGTACTAGAACAAATATCAACAAAATTAAAGTGTCAAAATAAGACAATCCCTGTTCTAATTGCTAAGGCTCAAAAAAATGAAATATGTGAAACGGGTTCGATGAATACACAAATAAAATTAGAGCAATGTGCATTGATAGTCCCTTAATTATTTAATAGATGACACTTTAGTCTCTTTTTTTTTTTTTTAACTTTAACAAAACGGTTTTTGAATTCTTAAAAATAAGCAATTGTCATTTCTGTCAAAATTCGTTAAAATTTATTATTATCAATATACCCTCATATATTGAAACACATGTCTGACGCTTGTCACATTAAATTGAAAACTTAATGTATTTTGATGGAAAATGCTTAATTGTCAATATTTTGAGAGTTTGATAATCATTTTTATGAAAAAATATAAATCAAAGTGTCAATTAAAAGACGGCCGGTGAAAATTACTCATAAAATTATTGTTTCATCCAGGGGTGTAAGACCGTACTTTTGAAAAATATTGGGGCGGTACTAAGATTAAGAACAATTGCGGCACGTGCGGAGCTAATGGGCCAGCCAAGTAAAAAAAAAAGAAAAGAAAAGAAAAAGAAATGTAGCGTGTGAAGTGGGGGAGAGAATTGAATAGGTAAGAGTGGTATTATTTATATTATTATAATAAAGGTGAGAAGAGAAGAGGGAGGAGAAGACTCGAGAGTGAGAGAGAGTCGCCGCTGTATCAGGTAAGAGTGGTATTGTTTTCTCAGATCCCATTTTTTCTTCGTTTCTCTCGCTTCTTTCGATTCCATCTGTTTTTGGATTTTGTTTTGTTTCGTTTAATAATCTCTTATCTATCTAATTGAGATTTTCGAATTAGGGTTTTGGCAATGGCTACCAACCAACCGAGGAATATGATGATTCCTCAGCTCTTGTTTCTTCTCATTTCTTGTTTTGCCTTTCAGATCCGTTCTTCTTCCGACGCGGTAATCGCTCTTCCTACTCTTATGTATAATTACTGCCAATCTCACTCATTTCAATTGGATCGATTGATCGCGTTTTTCAATTTTCATTTCTGATAGAATCATTTTCCAACTTTTTCCCCATCCGCAGATTCTGTACGAGTCCTTTGAGGATTCTTTTGAGGGGCGTTGGATCGTCTCTCAGAAGGACGACTACAACGGTCTGTGCTCTCTCTCTCTCTCTTCCTTCTCTTCTCTTCACTCTATTATTATTGTTATTCTATTAGATTAAGTTAGATTAGATCTATCTCCTTTTATTTCCATTCAATCAGTTTATATATATATATACACACACACACACACACACACACACACACATTTGCTAGATTTGGAATGGATTCTCTGTTTCATTCGCAATTAATTAGTTAATTAAGTCATACATTAATGCCAATAGAGATCTTTTCATTTCTCTTATATCTACTCCAAACTAGTGTTGGTTCTCTGCTCTGTTCAACATATTGTCTTCGATTCTTTGTTTCTCTGCTTGTTTTAGTATTTTGCATAAAATATACTTTAATTTTCTCGGAGAGTTCCTCATTGACTTTGTGCTGCTTTTGTTGATCTGAATCTTATGAGATTCAGATTGAATGTCTAAGCCACATATTAATTCTCACAAGACTAATACTTTACAATTACATTTCCAAACCAAAGATAAATTTTTGTTACTGGATTTGATGCTATATCTTTGAAAAACACTTCGCTATTCAACTGTTCTTTTATAGGTATACGTATTTTTTCTTTTTCTTTTTGGGTTCTTGGATGAGCGTTTAAGTAGTCATTTAAACAGTCTGCTTTTCTTATTCTTCTCTCAGGTGATGATACTTTCTTTCACAGAATCGTCTGCATTTTAGATTTGACTAATGTTTACTTTGCTTTATAAATCATTGATAATCTGGCAGTTTTGTTTTGTTTTTTTTTTTTTTTTTTTTTCTGAAACTTGAAAACGACCTATAAAAACTAACATATTTTCTTTCTAATTTAGGTGTATGGAAACACTCAAAGAGTGAAGGACATGATGATTACGGTCTTCTGGTCAGTGAGAAGGCCAGGAAGTATGCGATTGTTAAGGAACTTGATGAGCCTTTGAGTCTTACAGACAAAACAATTGTCCTACAATATGAGGTTCGGCTCCAAAATGGGCTTGAATGTGGCGGTGCATACTTGAAGTACCTCCGACCCCAAGAGGCTGGATGGAAAGCAAAGGAATTTGACAACGCGTCTCCTTACTCTATAATGTTTGGACCTGACAAATGTGGCTCCACTAATAAGGTCCACTTCATCCTTAAGCACAAGAACCCCAAGAATGGGGAGTATGTTGAGCACCATCTAAAGTTCCCTCCATCAGTTCCCTCTGACAAGCTTACCCATGTATACACTGCGATATTGAGTCCTAATAATGAACTTAGGATTCTAATTGACGGCGAGGAGAAGAAGAAAGCAAATTTTCTTTCATCTGAGGATTTTGAACCACCACTAATCCCTGCAAAGACAATTTCTGACCCAAATGATAAGAAGCCAGAGGATTGGGATGAGCGAGCCAAAATTCCGGACCCAGATGCTGTCAAGCCAGATGATTGGGATGAGGATGCTCCATTGGAAATTGAGGACGAAGAAGCCGTGAAACCGGAAGGATGGTTGGATGATGAACCCGAGGAAATAGATGATCCCGAGGCAACAAAGCCAGAAGATTGGGATGATGAAGAGGATGGCGAGTGGGAAGCTCCAAAGATTGATAATCCAAAGTGTGAGGCAGCTCCTGGTTGTGGTGAGTGGAAGAGGCCAACCAAGAGAAATCCTGCTTACAAAGGAAAATGGCATGCACCCCTTATTGATAACCCAAATTTCAAGGGCATCTGGAAGCCTAAAGACATTCCAAACCCTGATTATTTTGACATTGAGAAACCTGATTTTGAGCCTCTTGCTGCTATTGGCATTGAGATCTGGACAATGCAGGATGGTATATTGTTTGACAATATCCTAATTGTCGATGATGAGAAGGTGGCAGAATCATACAGGCTAACATCATGGAAGCCAAAGTTTGACGTTGAGAAAGAGAAGCAGAAGTCTGAGGAAGCAGCCGATGGTCTTTCAGATGGTCTCTCTGCATTCCAGGTAAGTCCCATATTCTCTTTCCTTCACACGCGCTCTTCTGCCATAGTTTATTTTTGGCTTTCTTGGTACTTGTTGACCTAAAAACGCATGTGGACCATCAATTGCAGAAGAAAATATTCGACGTGCTCTACAAGATAGCAGATTTGCCTTTCTTGAGCGCTTACCAGCCCACAATCATTGTGAGTGCCGGCAATTTTGGACCCCTTTTTTTGTATAAAATATTATTATTATTATTATTATTATTATTATTATTATTATTATTAGTTTTTAAATTTCTTTCAAATCAAACTTGGAGCAGGGTTTAAATTCTGTAATAATCAATCTTTTCATGCAGGATCTCATTGAAAAGGCAGAAAAACAACCCAACATTACAATCAGTGTCCTTGTGTCCATTGTGGCTATTATCTTGACTGTTCTCTTCAGAATCCTTTTTGGCAGCAAAAAACGAGCGGTATGAAAGTTTGACTCTCATCAAAGTCATGTTTCTCTGCGGTTTTAATCATGTTACGTGATAAACTACTGTGCTGCAGTTTCTAAGCTAACCGTCATTGTCATCATGCTTTGTAGGCGGTGAATAATTCTGAAACAAGTACACCCGCAGCTGCAGAGTCTTCTAAGGATCAAGGCAGTGGCGAAGAGAAGGAAGATGAGAATGAGAAGGAAGATGAGAACGAGAAGGAAGATGCTGCAGCTCCTCCTCGTAGAAGGCCTGTCAGAAGAGACAATTGAATATGAAATAGAATTTGCTGGTTCGGGAATTTTTGAGATAGAACTTCTATTGCTGGATTATTTGAGCCCCGTTTTATTTTCGTAGACAGTTTCCATGAGTATTAGACTTGTTAACTCTTTCGATATTGATCTTTCCTTTTGTACTCAGAATGTGTCTTTGTTGGACTAGACTATATGTTAATCTTACATGCATTTGACGCATTCTCCTTATTTTCGGCACTCTATGGAATAAAAATTAGGAACTTGTTTGTTTATTCACATTACTCGTGCTGGGGGCTATTAGTCCTTGAACAACAGGGGCTGCTATGATTTGGTACCTTTGAACTTTTTTATATATGGATATAGATATAGATATAGATATAGATATAGATCTGATTGCTGCCTGAATTCATTGATGACTTTGATAACTGGCATTGCTTTTTTTGTGTGCCATATTTCTTCTAAACTAAAACTAAATAGCTACAAAACATCTGGCTAATTTATTGTCCATTTGGTTCATGGATTCAAATCATGTGATTTGAACCATTTTCGCTTTTACGTGTATTTTTTGTGAGAGAAAATACTGTAGCGATTATAAATTATGATTCGAATTTAGGAACTAAACGAATCCAGTATTTTAGAACATGATTAATGTAGTTAAAAAACGCGTCGGTGAAGAATCATTGGAGTTCTCATGGTAATTATGTAATGTACTTGATTATTTTTATTTTTTTTAGCTTTGATAACTTTTTGTTTATTAAACAAATATTAGAACCTAGTCGTAGTTTCTGTGCAGTGTGTAGTGTATAAAGATCATTTTTTTTTTCGCTAACGCAGCAGAGAATACAGAATGCAGATGGTTGTTTTGTTAGAATGCAAAACGTGTTTGTGCAAGGATTAATATACGATACAGAATCTAGTGCTGTAATCAAGGCAAGGGAAATGGAAATGGAATAGTGGAGTTCGTGTTATTCATTATTTACTAATGAGAGCTACACACAGCCTAAATAGAGACTGGTAGACTCACCTTATAAAAAGCAGATTTCAGTAATATTAAGAATGGGAAGCGTGTTGAGAGTGTTCCCTTAGAGAGTGACACTAGACATGGAAAAGTGTATAGTATTAGTGTAGATGCAAAACAATGATGCAGAGTTGAAGCTAATATAGGAGGGAGGATCATTCATTTCTGCTTTGTGGAGTTGGGATTAAATTTGTGGGTGATAGTAGTCCCCAAGTGGGAGGCAAACTTGGAGGCCTTTTCGACAACATCAGACAGCCGTGCACGTACACGCTCTGCCGCCTCCTCAGCCGCTCCTATTCCTGATATTGTTTGCTCCACCACCACTCTCATTTTCTCCTCCCACTCAATCTCTATCTTGTTCAACATTTCAGCCCCTCTTGAAGCTATATGCCGTTTCCCGACAAACCCTTCCTTTTTCTTCTGCAAATTATTACATGTTCAGTAGTGCCTCTTTTACCATTGACGGAGCTATTTATAGTTGAGGGGGGATATTGTGAGATCTTACAATTTTAATCCGTATATATGTGTGTGAGTTTTTAATGGTTACACTTATATATACATAATTTCAATGTTATGGTTGTCTAATTGTGATACTTTTGTGGCTGTGTCCGTCCTTTAGAGAAGGAGAAGCTTTACCTCCGACTGATCTTCGTCTGATATAATGGGAATCGGTAAAACCCCAGCTGGCAATACACAAATTGGTTTACCATCAAGTATAGCATCCTGCAATGAAAACTACATGATGTGTTTCTCAACCACTCCTTTAAAATTTAACTTTTTCATACAATGAATATGGATCTCTTTAACAAGAAGTGGCTTTTTTTTTTTTTTTTTTTTTTTTGAATTGAAGAAGCAAAACATTATTAGTTCATTTTCATGACAGACTTACATTAAGGAGAAGAGCAGTTTGGAAGGCATATGGCTGTCTGAAAGTTACTAAAGCAGACTGCGAACCTCCTAATTTACCTTCAGTCGTGCTGCTATTACTAATATTAATTATTATAATTGAGCATTAAAGAAACCAAGTACTGATAAATATTATTAGTAACACCAGGATGCATGAAAAAAAAAAAAAAAAAAAAAAAAAAAAAAAAGAAGAAGAAGAAGAAAGAAAAAGAAATAGTAGAATGGTTGCAACCAAATGGAAACGGTACCAACCGGGAAATCTGAATGTTGTCAACAGTTCCGCAGAAAGAGAAGAAGTTGGTGACGTCCGCAAGAGTGAGCCGTGGAGAGAGGTTGAGTACCTGAATCTTCAAGCTCAACGTTCCCATTATTGTCTTCTCAGTCACCACCAAAAACTATTTGTTCTGACTTCTAATCACTGCCCAAAACTATCCTTACATTAATTTTCTGGCCTTTATTCACTAAGGTTGTGTTTTGACTTTTGAGGCTGCGAATGAGAATGTGGATCTAATCCCCACGATAAAGAATTTCGGAACAACTTTTACAGAGGAGCTAGGATTTAAAAAAAAAAAAAAAAAAAAAAAAATGTAGGTTGGCATCTTATCTTCTTTCACATAAACTTACTTTATTCTCCTGGAAAAAGACATTTTTTTTTTTTTTTTACTAGCATATATGTCGAAGATCAACTTTGGCCACTAGATATTAATTTGTGAAGAAAACAAATCAGAAGACAGTTGAATGTTGATCATGACAACACAATTAAAATTGACACATATGACACGCGATTTAAATTATAATGTTAGATGTTATGAAAAATTTCTTTAGGTATCACGACCAGTTTGTTTTACTAACACTATATGATTTGTTTGGTATGATACTCACACACCAAACCACTTGAGACAAGTTGTACATTACTATTTTACTTTCTGTGCTTGCTTAATAAAAGCCTGTTCGATTGGTTAAAAAAAAAAAAACCTCTGAAGAAGGATGTGCAAACAATTGCAAGAAATTTATTTTCAATGAGATTAGGCTTGATTTAAATACTAATATTATTGTTGATATCAGAATTTGGCACACCATATTGAAAAATTTGAGCCCACCAACCGGCGGAATGAGATGTTGTATTGTCCGCTTTGATCAAGTTGCACTGACCGAATTGTTGAGATCAGGTTACCGAGATGTTGGACTTTGCCCTATGGGAAGGTGTCCTTGAGATGTCCTCCCGAGGCGGCCCTTCCCCTCACGGTTTTGTCATTTCTTAAAAAGGGCCCTAGTTGGTAAGAGGGATTTACCTTTGGGTACTTATGCACCTCCAGGGCTCCGTCTCCAATGGTGGATGTGGGACTCTTGGCATACAACAATGACTGAGTTGGAACAATGAGGGTCCCGGAGAGAGGAGGTCGGGAATGTAGGATTTGACCGCCTTTGGAAATCTGCTTTGTAGGAGGAGTATGGGATGAAAAATTGTTCCTTTTTCTATGCATCAGGATCATGACATCACTAGCCACTTGGAATAAGGTTTTCCCATATTGAACATCATTATTGATTGTGAGGGAGAAGGAGGTTTTGGCCAAACATAGGAGAAGATTTGATAGGGATGAGATGAGGAGGTTTCCAAGCCCATGAAGACGAGGTTGTGACGGATAGGTGACGAGGGAGAACACTGATGAGAACTTGGAGGGATTGATGAATTGGATGCACATTCAAAAGAGGATTCTCCGAGGAGAGGAGGCGGAAAATTTGGAGAGAGGTTTGAGATATTTTGGAAGAATTCCGGCCTTTTCACAAAGAAAGGCCCACCAAGGAAGATAGACCTATTATCCCTAAAAGTTAGGATCACAATATCTTCCTAAATAGAATATTGTATATTCTAGGGAGTTAAAATGGAAACTACTTCCCTAGAAGTTAGGGATATGATTTAGCCTAGGTTGATTTTCTACAATAATGTTAGATGTTATGAAAAGGCGGTTTTAAGTATGTGGTTGTGAGGATTGTTTTACTAAAACTATATGATTTGTTTGGTATGAGGACTCACACACCAAACCACTTGAGACAAGTTGTACATTACTATTTTACTTTGCTTGCTTAATATGCTTGGCCTCGCAAGAAACGAGACTTGATTTAAATACTAAATTATTGTTGATATCGAGACCTCACCGTGTTTGTTTTGTCCTTGAGCCCTCACGGTTTTGTTAAAGGGCCCTAGTTGGTAAGAGGGATTTACCTTTGGGTACTTATGCACCTCCAGGCTCCCGTCTCCAACCGATGTGGGACTCTTGGCATACAACAATTATGGTTAACAACCCTATAATAGCATGTTTACTTACCAAGAGTGAAGAATGAGAATTGAGAATCAGAATTAACTTCATGTTTACTTGTTAATTTTTATCTTAAAATGAGAGTGAGAATGTATGGATCACACACCAATTTGAGGTTGAGGAATGAGATTCACACTCCCTCCGACCTTCACCGGATTAGCACTCTCAATCCTTATAGTAAATGTGAATTGCGATTTTATCTTTAATTCTACTAGCAAATTTGTGAATAGAAAAGTAAAATGTAAAAAATTGAAAATGTCTTAATTTACTTTCACGCTTCTCATATCTTCTTGCGTACTTTCTCTGGTATTTTTTTCTCCTCAAAGCACAGCATTGTATCAACAGCAAATAAGAGCATCCCTCTTCTCTTCAAGACGAGTCAATAACATAAATCACTGTGGTTTTTTTTAATTAAATCACAAGTTTATTTTTTTATTTTTATTTTTTTTGTATTTATTTATTGAATCTGTAATCAAATCACGTTTTGTTCCTTGATTGTACAACATCAATTTATTCGGAGAGATTCAAAACATTATAATTTTTAATTATTAATTAAAAAAATCTAAGTGTGATTAAAAAAATATAGTTATTAATTAATTATCTTAACATTAAAATAGTTAGAATAATATATAATTTATTTTTTTTTAAATTCAACACATAAAAATCTATCAAAAAATAAATAAATAAATTTATAATATTTTATTCTAATTTTAAATGTAAATAAATATATAAATAAAATTATAACTGATTCTAACTCTGATTTTTATTCACTTTAAATCTTATTCACTTCTATTTATGTTTACTCTTATTGCAGATAAATAAACATGACATGTGTCATGTGGTGCTCTTATCATGGAATACGCCAAAGAGTTCCGTGAATGAAATTGTGTGAGGCCAGCGAAATTATAGATAACACTAGTCTGACACTGTGATTGATTCAAGCGATATGTAAGGGTCAAAGAGTGGATGGAAAAAGAGACACAAAAGACCACAAAAGAAAATGGGCATGAACAAGGAAGTAATGACTAATTCCAAGAAATTAATAACTTTTTTCAAAAAGAGAAAAATAAAAAAAAAAAAATTCCACAGAGTAAAGATAAGAAACAAAAAAAAAAAAAAACTTTATTAGTAAGACATATTATTTTTTAAACGGATTTAAATTTTTAATTCGAGTTAAAATGTTATGTTTTTTTAAAATTTTTTATTATAATAAAAAAATTAAATGTGACATTTTTTTAAAATCTTTTACTGTAAAAATTTAAAATTAAAAATTTAAATCAGTGAAATGAACGAAATTAATATTTCTAATCATAACATATTTTTTTTTCATTTTAATGTAATTTTAATGAAATTTATGTTTTAAAACATGAAATAATATCTTATTATGAAATTTTTTTTTTTTAAAAAAAATTTATACTAAAATTTTAAAAAATAATTATATTTAAAATTTTTATTATAATAAAAAAATTTACATAAAATATCATCTTTTAACTTTAAAATAAACAATTAAAAATTAAGATCTCATTTTCATAGAAAAAGATTTTCCCAAACACACTTCGGGAGTTGAGAATGCGTCGCTGTCGTGGAATTTCTTTTTGACTCTCTTTTTTTTTTTTTTTTTTTTTTTTTTTTTTTTTTTTTTTTTCTTTTTTTTTCCCCCGAATTCACAGAAAAACAGTAATGACGGACAGAGAACCAGAAAAAGAAAGAGAGAGAGAGAGAGAAAGTTAGACAGACATCCCCGCCGGCCGGCCCTCTAGGCTGCTTTCTATTCTTCATTTGTTTTTTTTTTTTTTTTTTTTTGTGTTCTCAAAATAAGAATTAAGAAAATAGGAAAGAAAGGGAAAAAAGATCATTTGTTGAATGGTAAAAGAAAAGAAAAGAAGAAGAAAAAAAGAGGAAAGAGATGAGGGGTGTTATGAAACTTTTGACTTCAGAAGTGGCATGTGGCATGTGGTATAAAATTCATTTTAAGTTGTGCTATTAATTAATTAATTTGTAGACTCAACACAACAGCCGCTACTCTCCGCCTTTTAAGTAGTTTGGTTTGCTGCAATAAGCTCCGTCTCTTATTAACTTTTTTTTTTTTTTTTTTTTTTAGGGAAAAATAAAAAACCTCAGGTGTGAATAAACCCACCTCCAAAAGAAAAGAAGGAAAGAAAAAAAAAAAGAAGAAAAAAAAAAGATGGCAACTTTGAAACATGGTCAGTGCAGAGAGAGGAGACTTTAAAAAAAAAAAGAAAAAAAAGAAAAAAGAAAAGGGTGAAGATTGATTAAAATGAACTCATTTTAATTGCTATTTGCATCCACCATTACTTTTATTTTGAGGCCTCTCTCTCTCTCTCTCTCTCTGATTCTCAGTCCTTTGCTAAAATAATAATAATAATAATAATAATGATAACAATAATTGAGAATTAAATCAGAAAATTGAAGGCTATTGTTTTGGTGGGGGCGACCATTGGGGATCCAACTCGGCGCCGGCGGGATGATGGACTGGTCAGGTTGAGGTACGTACTCAACGGATATATAGAATAGAATGTTGTGATTTCTCATCTCCCAAATTTTCTTGTGTTTTGTTTTTTGCATTTCCCATTTTTCATTCGTATTTTGTTTCTTTTGTCTGTGAATGTGATAGATGGTCACCCATGGTTTGCAAATGATGGAATTGCCCATTGCATTTGCATTTGCTGCTAATTCACAAATTCACAATCGAAAAAGCTAATCCAAAAAAAAAAAAAAAAAAAAAACAATGAAGGCCAGAAATGAAGTTCCTTCAGACTCAAACCGCCACATCATTGACAGCCATCAATATCAATACGAATATGATCCCTCCATCCGAGTTTATCAGCTTTGGAAAGGCAGCAACGTAAGCCTCTTCCATCTCTCTCTCTCTCTTTTTTTTTTTTTTTTCAATATAACATAATGCTTGCTTATTAAGTGTTCTTTTGGTAATGTTTCTTGTGATTCTTTTATCATAATAAAAAAAAGGAACTGAATCATGGTGGTCATAATCATAATGTCCTGCTTCTTTCTACAAGTTATTAATCCATGAGGCTGGCCGAGTTTTAGTGGGCATATGTATCTACTTGAGTCTGTTGATAAAATCGTTTCATTTCATGATGTGTCTGATCATTGCTCGTCTCACTTTCAATAATCTATGTGTCACAATTTGAACTTTTGGTCTATCAGATCTGAACCCCACAAGTTTCTGAAGCGTTTCTCCCTACAGCCTAACAACCAAATCATTTTGCATTTTGTGTTGCAGAGATTTTTTCTCGACGGCAGACTTATTTTCGGTCCGGACGCGACATCGTTATTCCTCACCGTCTTCCTCATCGTTGCTCCAGTGATCCTCTTCTCCGCATTTGTTTCTCAAAGACTCATTGTTGAATTCCATCACAATCTCGGCAATCTTATTGTCGCCATATGCATTATCTTCACCATTTTTGTGAGTTCTTCCTCTTCAATCTCTGGTTTTGCTACTTCTCTCATCCAAGTCTTCTCAATTGCTTTTCTTGTGAATCTTTTACATTTTTAAAACTATCAAAAAACACTTACAGTTAGTTTGTAATGGTATGCTCTGGTCACACAACAAAGGAAATCCCTTTACTATTTTACTTGTACTAAGTTAAGTTCTTTTCCTTGTATCTTCAAAACAATATTGCTAAAACTAGTGAACACAAGAGGGAGCCGAGGGAAAAGAAGAGAATTCCAGTTTCTTAATACTTGAGGGCTGTAAGAATATGAAATCTCAATTGCTCAAAGCAAATGACTCCAAAAGATTTTGTGCCACTCTCTCTCTCTCTCTCTCTCTCTCTCTCTCTTTCTCTCTCTTTCTCTCTCTCTTGTGTTTGTGAAAGCAAGCAAATGGGCTCTCTCTCTCTCTCTCTCTCTCTCTCTCTCGTGAGAAGATAAATGGTTTTCTGTAACTATATATCAAATGATTGTTCACTTCAGTAGGAGTGTTTGTCTTGCTGTAATTGTCCTCTAGAAAAGTTTTGAGAAAGTATGAAAAGTTCTATCCATGCTCCTTATAACACATGATTTTGCACCATTGACCTTAAACAAACACTCTCATACTTGAAGAGTTTGGTTATTGTACTATTCCAGGTTATTATTCTCCTCTTCCTTACATCGGGAAGAGATCCCGGCATTATTCCTCGCAATCAGCATCCTCCAGACCCAGAAGAGGGACATTATGGCTCTAGCATCTCATCTGATTGGCCGTCAAATCACGATGGAGCTCCAAGTTTTCCCCCCACAAAAGATGTTATAATTAATGGGCACATAGTTAAGGTCAAATATTGTCAGACGTGCATGTTGTATCGCCCGCCCAGATGCTCCCATTGCTCCATATGCAATAATTGTGTTGAGCGTTTTGATCACCATTGCCCATGGGTGGGACAGTGTATTGGGAAGGTATGCTTCATTAGTAACTCGTCTCATTCAGAATCCCCTAATTTACCGATTCATCACAATTTTTGATTCTTTACTGCATGATCGTATTAATTTTCTTTCAAACTTACTTAAACAGTTATATTACGTTCAATTTTCTTTACTTTATGCTTAACAAGGTTGAATTGATTTTATGGTTTCTTTTTTCTTACAGAGGAATTACAGATTTTTTTTCATGTTTGTCTCCTCCACAACCTTGCTGTGCCTTTATGTTTTTGCCTTCTGCTGGGTAAACATCAAGAAAATAATGGATGCTTACCATTGTAATCTCTGGAGGGCTTTTATGAAATCTCCAGTCTCAGGAATTCTGATTTTCTACACATTTGTAGCATCGTGGTTTGTAGGGGGTCTCACCGTATTTCATCTCTATTTAATTTGCACCAATCAGGTTCTTATGTCGTCTTTTTATCTTTATTCTGTTTGCTGTTCTGATTGCCTCTCTCTCTCTCTCTCTCTCTCTCTCTCTCTCTCTCTGAACACAAATCTTCTACTTCTGTGCAGACAACATATGAAAACTTCAGATTTCGCTATGATAGGAAAACAAATCCTTATAACCGTGGGTGCGCTCGCAATTTTGTGGAGATATTCTTATCTAAAATTCCAAGCTCAAAAAACAATTTCAGGGCTAAGGTGAAGGGGGAGTCATCTTCTGTGTCCAACACTCCAATGTCATTGGGGCATTTGAGGAGCCTGGAGATGGCCAAAACAAGTATAGAGATGGAGATGGGAAAGCGACATGGTGTTGCTGCCGAAGATTTTGAAGATTTACAGAGTCAGATGGACAGTGTTGGTGGATTGGAGAGGTGCGGTACCGAGCCAAAACATCATACAAACTGGGATCACAAAGCTAACTGGGAAATTACTCCTGATATACAGATGTTGGCTGCAGAGTTCGGTATGGGATATGGTACAACGGATAGACAGAAAATCCACGGACGCCTTTGAAGTTTAATGGTATTGAGCTAGTCCTTAATTGTCCTTGAGCATGAACTAACTCAAAAGTTGTTTTTTTTTATTGCTCTGTTTTGTCATTTCATATTTTGCAAAGGTAGAGATTGTAGGTCCGGGTACATGCTTTTTTTGGGTGATTTCTGTAATGCAGCGGTTTATGATGAGGATTGGACAGATTAAATGTCGATATATTTATTAATGTTGAAGAAAGAAAGAGAAAAGAGAGAATATTATATATACTATACTTGGTTCATCAATAGTAATTGTTTTTGTTTTATTTTATTTTATTTTGAGGAGGGGCAGTGTTTTGTATATTGGTTTCCTTTGGGTAAGCATTACAACACAGAAATGCCAAGTTGAGGATTTTGTTTAGTTAGTTATGCCCAGCATCTGTTGAAGAACCCATCAGCTGTTAATGCGTGTTAATAAATGCATATTATTCCTAGTTATGTGTTTTTGTTGAGGTATCAAAAAAGAAAAATAGTTATAACCAACATTATTATGAAACTCGCTCTCTCTCTCTCTCTCTCTCTCTCTCTCTCTCTCTCTCTCTCTCTCTCTCTCTCTATATATATATATATATATATATATATTATTGTTGCTTACTTGTTCATTAGCTTATATATACAAGCACAACGCAGTCAAAAGCCTTAAAATAAAGATAATAATAATAATAATAATAATAATAATAATAATAATAAATAAATAAATAAATAAAGAAAGCTGTTTGCAAGCCATACGTCACTAGATCATTCACGATGTCCTTATTCATGATATGCACAAGCACAACACAGAAACAAAAGCAGAGAAAAATCCCGTTTATAGTATGAAGGAAGAGGCATTAACATTCTTTGACTTGGGTAATTGTTCGTTATGATGATCTCTCAAAAGTCAAATCTCATAAGTCATTCCGACCCTGAGAAGCCTGGCTGAAGGAACGGCCATGACCTTCTCTCCCTGCCTGAAGTTCTTCCTCAGGAAACTGTAGGCGTAATTCACCACAACCTTCTTCAAAAATGAAGACTCCTGTGAGGCCACCACTTGGGTTTCTCCCAGCAGATACACCACTCCTTTCTCCATTGCCTGCTGTACAAACTCCATCTCTTCTTCTGCTCCCTTGGCCACGGCCTCCACCGGACCCGATGCAGGCACTATTCGGCTAGAGGAATGCGTGGACTTGTTGAATGATCGAAGGGAATTGTTGCCGGACGAATTAGCTGATGAGACGGAGATGTGATCATGATCACGAGATGCTGATGGCAGCGCCTCCTCAACGTGAACCGTCGATGATGACGATCGTCTTGCTTTGTGATCATCATTGCCGCTATCTCTAACTTTATCTTTGTGTTCATCGTTGGTTTCGAGCTGTTCTGCTTCATTGATGAAGCTCTCATGGTGGATGAATTCCTTGAGCTGCTCCACCAATTGACGCTCGAACTCCTTGGGCTCCCCAAGCACATCGTTGTAGCCGTACCTAGGGTGTTTAAAGAATCGATCAAGTTAAATAAATAGATTCTTATTTGAAGTTGGTTTGGTTAGTTTGTTTTGAGAAAACCTTAATTTATTTTTATTAGTTTCTCCAAACTGACTGTACTTAACAAGAGCCCCTAACCATACCTCACCACGCAACGGAACATGCGGTACTCCTTGGGGTCCACTTGGCGGAAGAGAAAGCGCTCCTCCAAGGCGACTTTGCTGATGGGAATGGACTTGATGGAGACGACGACGAGAACGGAGTGAATAGAAGGGATGTGGGTGATGAAGTGGGTGAAAATAGGAGGAATGCCCTGCACTAGCTCAGAGTAGAGAAGCCCCATTCCAGGGACCCGGTTTATGTTTGGGCTGCCGGCCAATTCTCTCACGTACTCACTGGAAACCTTGTTCCTGAGCTCGTACATGTACCTTTCCTTGTGAACGTAGTGCCAAATCCACATGACACTCATGAGGAACAAAGAAAACACCAGCGGAAGGAAACCTCCTTGTGTGAACTTGTACATCACCGACGACATGTATATCACCTCTATCGACCCGAACACCACAAAGAAGAGAGCAATCAGCCATATGCTTGTCTTCCATATCACCAGCATTATCAGCGTCACCAGACATGTCGTCAGCACCATTACCGTCACCACGGCGATTCCTGCATGTGCACGCCACTCAATCATTATATTGGTTATGTGATCGTAAATTAGGTCAAATTGAAGCCACAATCATGAATTAGCTTAGATTAATTGCGCACGGCGCGTGCCGTAGGTACCATAAGCGTTGCCGATCTTCTCGGTGGTCTTGAAGGCAGCGGTGACAATAACACAAGCGATCATGAGCAAGTAGTTGACTTCAGGAATGTAGACTTGACCCTCGTACTTTGCGGATGTGTGAACCACTTTGACTCTTGGGAAACAACCCAAACTCAGGGACTGTGATATTATTGAGAATGCTCCTGATATCATTGCTTGGCTCGCTATGATTGAAGCTGCTACTGCCACCACGAACATCGGCCAATATAGTGGATCTGCACTTACAGTATTCCATGTGTGTAGTACAATTATAGTTTAATAAAATACTAGATCAATAAAGATCATTTATATAGTATAATTATTACCTACCCGGTATTGACTTGTAAAATGCATCAGAGACCTCATCAGGGAACTTGCGGAGGTAAGCGGCTTGCCCAGCATATGCAGTCAGTAACGCAGGAAATGCGATGCAAGAAAAACTCAGCTGCATATTGGTCATGGTTGGTATTAATTATTACAATATCGATATTATTTGGTTTTATCTAGCTACCTCTTATAATCAATGCAACTTGCTTACTTGAATTGCAGGGATGTTGAAGTGACCTAGGTCAGCAAACATGGCCTCCGTCCCTGTTATGCAGAGAAAGATTCCACCAAGAGAAACCCATCCTTGTCTTCCATTTCTCTTCATGTACTCCACTATGTAATATGGATTGAAAGCGCGTAAAACACCAATATCATACTTGAACAAGTTGTAGAGACCGATGCCACTGAGGAACGAAAACCACACGATGATTATCGGAGCAAACAATGATCCTACTTTGTCAGTGCCGAATCTCTGAACCGAAAACAGAATCACCAAGATTGCTATGGATATCCCCACCACCACGTCTGAATATGTGTGTACATGCGTTTATTGATATTTCATGTCATTGCAATACACATTATAGTACAATGTTAATTATATATCTTGATATACCATGAGCCTATGTCGATAGAAAAATATGTAATTAATCACCTTGGCCGAGAGACTTGATGCCGCTGACGGCGGAGAGGACGGAAATGGATGGAGTAAGAACGCCGTCGCCGATAACCATGGAAGTTCCGGTGATGGTGACGATGAAAAGCAGGAGGTGAGCAGTTTTAGTCTTCTCGAGCATCTCCTTAATCTTGAGAGCCCGTCGCAACTGGTTGGATGGAGTTTCAAGTTTGTAGTTAGAGAGCTGTCGGTCTTCGGGTTGGTAATTGGGAATGAGGCTGACCTTGGCGTAGCGGCATATCAAGGAATAGAGAGCGAAGGTCCCACCGTCACCATTGTCGTTAGCCCACAAGACAATAAAGACGTATTTGAGCATGGGAACAAGAGCAATTGTGTAGATGATGAGAGAGAGAACACCAAGAATATCATCTCCATTTTCAATGCTTCTTTTCGTGAAAGTGCTTGCGTACACGTACAGTGGAGACGTCCCTATGTCCCCATACACGATCCCTATGCTCTGAAATGCTAATATCAACGTCCTTCTCCAGATCCCCTACAAATTACATTCAATTTATAATATTCCGTATGCATGCATCAAATTAATTAGCACATATCATCTTAAATTAATCATATTGATGATGATCGAACCAAAAAACAAAAAATAACAACAATATTAATGCTGTTAAAACCGTTTATTTAGTACCCCTGAAGGATGGTTGTGAGAGGTAGTCATGGAGACCCTTCCAGCCTCCAGATTGAGGGAGTCCACTCGGCGTAGCTTTGCCCATGATGTCTTTCTGTCTTTCATGTTATTATTATTATTATCAACTTCTGCAGTGCTATTTTCTACTACTACTGCTTCCTCTTTTTCTGCCATACTCTTCTTCTTCTCTTTTGAAGCTTTTTGATTAATTTGCTTTTATGTTTCGCTGCACCCGCTTTCATTTATAGCCATCTCACCATCCAAATAATATTGCTTCTTTTTTTTTTTTCTTTTTTAAACAATTTATTTTCTTAATCACTAGCTATTTACAATTTATTATCAAATTAATTTGTTATACCAAGTACATTGAGTACACGTGCCAGCTGGTTTTAGTTTTTAATTTGGCTGCTGCATGACGTGTTCATTTCTCAAATTCTTAATTAGCACTTGTTAACAATATGTTTATACCAATTATCAGGAATCGGAATGAATATATGTACATGATATTCTTGTTTATTGATTAATTATTGTCTTAATTAAGTTTCTAAAGTCAAATATAGTTTGCAAACAAATATTTAATCAACTAATTAGTTCAAACCAGAAAGAGCCAAATTAATTTATAAGCAGTTCAAGGCCAATAGTTTATAATTAGGTCCTTGCCCTTGGAATCGTCCGTGCAGATATCATGTACTAATTAATAACGAAACAGGTTTCTGCAAAGTGCTAATTAAGCTGCTAATTTCAGGAAAAGACCAAATGTAAAGTACGGTACTATTGCTATGTATTATATGTATAAATGTAATCAACGCATGAAAATGAATATATATATATATATATATATATATATATAAAGTACCTAAGAAATTCTTCTACCTTTCCCACACGTATAATATGCGAATATGGCTAACAGGTTGAGCACTTAGCTCCTAAAGTAGTTGACTTTTGTATGGTATATTCTCAAGCTGAAAATGTCAAAATATTAATACCGAATTGTTAGGCCATTAATTTCTCTGTCAATAATATTACTTTCACTTATCAAAATTGTTTATGCTCAATAGAGTTGTGTGTGGAGGTTTTATTTTTATTATTTATTATTTTTTTAGTTGGAGAAAGGTTTAAAGCTCTACAAAGTTGGATGTCGTGTAATTATATGAATCAACACATACTACATTGTCACTAAATTAAAGAAAAATACGATTACCAGTACACTAACGTGTTTCACAGGCAGAGTTTATTGTAGATTAGATAATTAGGAAGTGGAAATCATGTTCATTAAAATTATTAGAACTTGATTATAAACCTTCAAGAAAAACCCATTTGCATTAGATACAAGTTAATTTTTTAAGTTCAATAATTATGCATAAATTAGTATTCTTGTTAAGATTAATTAGTAACACTTTGCAATTAAATAAATAAATTAAATATTAATGGAAATATGCGGTTGCGGGCATTGCTGAAATCATGACAGTGAACCTGAATATGAGAAATGTTAGTTATATAGGAAATTATTGCAATCATCAGCAATATAATAACAACTTGATTGAATTCTGAATGAATAATTTGTTAAAAAACAAAAAAAAGGAGCAATAATTGTGAAATTTAAGGGAGTTGAAATCTTCATACACGGAAGGTGGGCTGTTAAGCCTTAATTAACTTCTGAATACGTTGACCTTTTTTGGTGTCTACTCTAACATGCTCGCTTTCATTTGATCCAACAAAAGACAAAAAAGATCTAATGAAACCTTGGAAAAAAAAAATGAAAAAAAATGAAAAAGTCAGAAATGACGTGAGCAAACCAAGGAAACTTAAAAAGAATCCCCACTTTTCAGCAAAGGATTAGGTGAAACTTTTTTAACGCATGGGCGTTTAAGTTGTCCTTTATGTTGTTTTGCACTCCAACGACTTTTGGTGCTGTTGTTGAGAGATTTTCCCTCACACCGGAAGGAATCGAGAGCGTGACACATGCTGTCTTAATGGTGACGATTGATTGATGAAACCAAACCATATTAGTATTGCTATTAGATCAGGATTCTAATAAGATCGACGAGTCAAGGGGAACCATCGAGATAACATTGACCGAGACACATACGCTCGATGGCTTACCAAAACCATTTCAGATATTGAGATCGAAAGACTCGAGGTTCGGTCTATAACAGATAGTTTAAGGTTCGACGATCAAAAACATGCCGTCTCTCAAACATATGACGGCGCAATCTGCTGCATTCTAATTAACTTTCGAATCATGGAGAAGAAGGAAGAAAAAAAAAAAAAAAAAAAAAAAAACATTAAGATATTGGTGCTCATGAAAACAACAAATAAGAGTCGATGAACATGTTTCTTGCAGTTTGTATGACTTTGGAAGTGTCGGACAATAAGTTGTAAAGCATTCTAAGTTCAACTTTGTACTATGTGATATATAGCTTGGGAAAGAAACAAAAGACCAAGTACATCATTAGTAAAGAACAATAGAAAACATACATTTAACGGGCAACGAGGGTAGAACAAGTCAAATATTATACACATTGCATGGCCTGTTCTTTCTTTCATAGAGTGGATAGTATGGATGCAATAAGTAAATCGAGTGCAAAAAATAAAATAAAAAAATAATAATAATAAAAAAAAAGAACTCACATTTTACTTTTATGGTCAAAATAGCAATATATTTAAGACCCAAAGGCAACGAGAGGGGTTAAACATTCCCCAAAAAGAGGAGATTTGCTTTTATCATCTATGACTGTGAGCCTGTTTTGGTTGGCAAAAATAAAAAAAAAAAATAAAGGGACTTTGACTATCTATATAGCATATTAGTCTATAACACGGTAAGCTTTGATAGTGTCACCTGTTTGTCGAAATGTTATTTCATTTTACTGTAAAAATTTCACTTCAACCAACACAATGGCACCTAATCTTTCTTTCTCTGACAAATTCAACATATTTTTCAGCTGTGTTGTCCTATAGATGACATATGAACGGCTCCCCTACTTCTTACTTCAATAATCTGATCTCTGTTTGATGTTGTAGCTAAAGTTCAGTCATATACACACATCTCTATACTTTTTACATGTAATTCTCTTTTACTCCTAAGCACTGAATTCAACAAAAAAAGAAAAAAGGGGTCAAGTTTAGAAGTAGGAAGATTGCTCCGGAATGACTCCCATCTGCCTAAGCACCAAGGCAGCTTTTTTCTTGAGTTCCGTGTCATGAAGAAGTTGGATAAGGATCCTTTCTGATCTCTGAAATGTCTGTTCACTCATATGTGTATGTTGAAGGATCTTTTGGAAGAGATCCAAAGCTTTGCTTTTGGCAGCTGAGCTTCCCTTCTCCAAGACTTGCAGGAAGGCCACCACACCCTCGCTATCCACAATGGTAGAAATCGAGCGGGATAGTGTGGCATGGTCTATTAACAGTGTCTCAAGTGCCATCAGAGCAGCCTCCGCCACCCCAGATTCCACCTCGCTCAATGTCTGCACAAGTGGCTTCACTGCATCCACCTTGACGAGGCAGAATGTGTCTCTTTCTGCGCAGGCAGAACCGTGAATAGAGCATAAACTTGTGTTCGCCGATGGGGCTAAGCAGCAGCAACCACCACTATTCCGGAAGAACTTCATGACATAAAGCAGAGGAGTAACGGATTTCCTGGATTGGCTTGTCATGGTCGTCCCATTGGAGACTAATAGCCTGGTTGATTGAGATAGTTGGGCAAGCGCCATGGCTGTGTGCTGCTTCGCTAGCGAGCTTCCTCTAGATAGGATGCAAACTAGCGATGGATACATTTCAAGTTTCCCCAGTTGCCTCTTAAGTTTGGGATTGGTAGGTTCTGTGTAGCGCAAGAGTGCCGCTAAAGCATTTTCTAATAGACATGCATCTGGCCTGGCTGCAGCTGATGTTGCTATGCCACCGCCATTTTCACCGTCCATGCTGCAAATCACCTCATGAATGGACTTGAGAACTTCTGACTTGCGCAGTATTTCATCGATTATAGCATCATTATTGGGGAGCTGGCTTATGATTCTGGCAGCAGAAGACCTTTCTCCGATGTCTGACGAATTGGTGAAGATTGCAGCCAAGGTAATAATGGCAGTTTCCTTTTCAGGAGAGTTAGGTGGCAATGGAACCCCATCAGGATGACCTTCAGATATGCAGTTTATAAGCTTCATTGCCCATCTTCTGACCGCAGGCTGTTCTCCACGAATGGAAGAGAAGAGGCGCGCAATAGCATCCTCATCCGTTCGTATCAGATTTCGAGCTGTCTCTGATTTGTAGCTAAGTTCAACCAGCAGGTGCAAGAACTGAATCTTGGTTTGCCCATCAGCACTGGCTACATGCTGCAACAGTAGACTAACGTTGTGCTCTGATTGTAGCTCCTGTAAGCCCTGATATTTTTGGAGCTCACGGTCCTTACTAGCACCAACAAGTAGAGCAAGAATCTCGGCGGCTTCTTGTTTCAAGCTCAGATCAGAGCCAGCATATGAGATGAGAACCAGCAAATATGGTATTGTAACAGAGTCTTTTAAAAGCCGCTTTACCATCTTGTGGTATGATAGAAGCTTCTGGATGGACTTGAGGCAAGCAGATTTGCAAGCTGGGATGCTTGAAGAGAGCATTTGGATTAAGTTGTGTATGAATTCCTTGTCTTTCAAGTCCTTAATGTTGTTCTCCTTGAGTGGCATCTGTGTCAAGGCTGCAGCCATCCACGCTCTTGTTTCTTGAGGTCCTAAAAGAAGAAAAAATTTATCATTTTGTCACGCGATTAAGAACAGTATCTCCAATTCTCAAAATGCTTACTTCACGTGTCAATCTCAAAATTTAGCATTTGAATAAGGAAATCGTTCTTAAATTTAATATTATATCTAACATTATAATATGACACATGCTATATTTTTTTAACCTTGATTGAAGCGAGCAACAAATGGCTGGAAGTGCCCGGCTTCGGCCATCTTGACAACAAAATGGGTGTTAGATGAGATGTTGCACAACACTGCTTGGGCTTTCTCTGACACCTCAAGGTTGTTGTTTTCTACAAGAGAAACTAAAATAGGAATGCAGTCTTTTGCATTTCCTATTTTGTCTATTAGTATTTCCTTTTTTGACAGCTCCAACAGGACTGAAAGGGCATCAGATTCTTGTCCACTTTTGCACAAGTGCTTCACAATGCGGCGAATTGCCCCTGCTTCAACAATGGCTTCCTGCAAAAACCAAACCAACAACAAAGAGACATTTTCATGGTGTTAATAGGTTAAAAATTAAATGGTAGTACTGTTGAATGAAGAAAGAATGAATATGTGAAATAATTTTTATATATATATATATATATATATATATAAAGATTTAAGATTTAATAAATTAATCTTTTAAATTAAGGTAAATTCTTAAAGTGTATTTTCTCAGTTTCATATATAATTTCTCCCCAACAACAAGTACTTGCGGAATAAATAAATAAATAAATAAACCCTCCATAATCTTGGTTCTTGCCTTTTGATGGTCATCATATTTGGCTAGATAAAAGAGGCATTTCAAAGCTGTTGCAGCATGGAACCTAGTGTCTTTTAGGATTTCGACAAACGACGATGTGAGTCCTTGTTCTTCAAGTCTGAGTGAATATTTAGGCATTTGCATGAAATGGGGCATCTCCTCTAAGGCCTTGTTTTGCGTAGAGTGGTCACCAGATTTGATTCCGAGAACCGCGGCTTGAAATCTTGAGTCGAGGTCTCTATGCTTCCACTCGTCTATGGAGCTCCGAAGCAGGAGGTTGGGCGTAAGATCCATAGCTTCAAGCTCACATCCACAATTTGGGCATTTATTATTATCTCCTTTGCCGAAATATTCTTGAATTGCACTTCTCTCAAAGCTGTGGCCGCATAGAATTGCTACTGGGTCTGTCATCACCTTGTTGCTTAATGGACATCTAAACGAACTAAATGGTTGTTGATCTTCATGTGCAGCTGACTCTGATTCCCCCTCATCAACGCTCCTGACCATTTCTGTATCGTACAACAATTCAAACTTAAAAACTCCAACTCAATAGTGATGAGGATTAAGAAGAGGCAGACAAAACAAAGAAACCTGGGATTGGGATTGGGTTTGGATTAAGCATCAGATAGATAGGATAGGAGTTGAGATTGGAGGAGACTCCATTTTTGTGTTGTTGACAGACCAACAGATACGCTGCCACTAAAAGTCTTTGCTTTCTTTTCTTTCTTTTAAGTTAATAGCCCAAACAAACAAGGGAGCTTTTGAGTTTGTGTTTACACATGCCTTTTTTCCATTAGTCTCTTCTTGACTTCCAAGTTCCATCCCCCACACACATACCAAAAAGACTTTTTCCGTCGCCCATTCTACTTTTTTTTTTTTTTCAGTGTGTGGTGTGAACACGTTCATTTTTCATAGAAAAAAAGACACAAATTAAAATTTTATACCGTAATTTAAATTATAATTTATAATTTATTATAATATTTTTTTATAAAATATATATATAAATTAAAAATAATTTTAATCTCATCATTTTAATTTATAAATTAAACGTCTTTTTAAAAGTACATTTAAAATTTATTTTAAAATAATTTTATTTTTTATATAAATATAAAAATAAAAATATTTTCAATCTTAAATATAAATTATTTTTAAAAATACATTTAATAATTTTATTAAGAAATTATTTTTAATATAAAGAATTTATTAATGTCTTTATTTTTCTCTTTATATTTAAAAGAAAAAAATTATTTTTTTATTTTATACTAAATTAAAAAATAATTTTTATTACACTAAATATAATTTTAAAAATATTTTTATTTTTTAAAAAAAATATAAAAATAAAAATAAAATCAATTCTAATCACACGGCCTACAAATTTCATTATTTTCTCCTGAAATAAATATTGACCACTCTATATTTACTTTAATAGAGAGAGAGAGAAACAGAGTTTGACATTCAAGTCAGGACTCGGCAGATCCCAAAGACAAAAAAGGCTTTTGTTACTCTATTAATTGTTTATTCCAGTTTTTTCAAAGCCGTGTTTGCGCCGTCATTGCTGGTGCCGACCTATATTTTCCTTTAAATTTTGTTTTTATTTTCATTAATCTCAATTAAGTCCAACGTGTCCACCCTTTCAAATGAAATAACCATCCCATTTCCCCAATCCTTTTTGTTTTTCTCTTTTGTTCCATTGACTTATCTGTTTGACAATCTCTCTCTGCCCGGCCAATTTGTTTCTGCTCCAAAACAAACCTAGTCTTATTACTGATTAGAATACTAAGTCATGGTATAATATTAAAGAATTATTTATTTCACTTATTTGAGTTTTTAATTTTAAATTTTTATAGTTAAAAATTATAAAGAAATATTACTATCTAACTTTATTACAATTAAAAACTCTTAAAAAATATCGCATCTCAATTTAAATTAAAAATTTGTATTCACAAAATGAATAGGGCTTAAATTTTTTTTTTTAAAAAAAACAACCTTGTTTTCCTTTGTGTGTGTGTGCGATGCATGCTACACAAAAGAAAAAACAAAGTTGTTTGGATTTTCTCTGACAACGTAAGGATTTTATCAACCTCAGTTTGAAGGTTATATGAATATATTAGTATAATGATTTTCTTGTTAGCCGTTGGGAGCATTCCTCGCTTGCATTGCATGTAATAGAAGAAGCACTCCCCTTCAATATATATATATATATATATATATATATATATATATATATCACTTGTTAGCCTTACAACTTCACATGCGGATACATACATACATACATACGTGTTAACCAAAAGTACTTTCTTTGCTAAGAAGTGTAAGTTAATGTTATATCAATTGATTCTCAAGTCGATAATTGCATTCTATGAGGTACCCTGAAAATTCAGATTTAACCTAAAACTTTAAATTCAGCACCTTTTTCATTGAGCTCAATTCCCTTGAGCTCAACACCCCGAGCTCAATTCCCTTAAAAGCTCAACACCTATAGCTAAATTCCCTCAAACTCAAGGTATATCTTGAACCCGACACCTCAGGTCAAAAGTATGCTCTACTTGGCGTTTTTTGGGCATGGTATTTAAGGGCCGGAGGATACAATGAAAGCCTAACCCTCTACTCATCTTTTTCACATGAGAAATAGAAAAATCACCACGTCAATGATCCCATGAGATTCGAATGGTCATCAAGGAAAGTCAAAGTAATGTTTGGGAAGGAACAAAAAGCTACGTCTTGAAGGAAGCAAAAAATACATAAGTGATGTACGTGGGTGGGATGATTTCTCCCTGAAGGGAGTGGTTACTTGAGAAAAACATCCTACAAATACGAAAAAGGGAGAAAAAGGAGGGGTCTAAACGTTTGAGAGTTATTTTGGGAAGATTTGAGTGTGTATTTCAAAGTGAATCAACGAGAGTTCCTTTTTTTTCTGATTTTTCTTGTTCTAATTTACTTGTTCTTTTTTTAATTTCATTATTTTAATTTGTTTATTCAAGTTTACGCCTTGAAATTCTGGTTCTTAGTTGTCAGCAAAATTCGATCGTCAACAGCTAAATCTTAAAAGTACTTAATACCGAGAAATTGACACATTTTACTAATAATTAAGCACTCGTTTTTTTCTATAATATACTCAGTTTTTTATTTTTATTTCTATTTTTTTTTAAAAGGTGATGTGATGGGCATTGGCTTTTCCCCGAAGAAGAGAGCTAGAAGTAGACAGTAGCACTTTGTCCTGATCGGCCCTTCAGTTAACAGGTGAGGTGAGGTGGGTCGGATCATACATTGAAGCCAAAAAAACAAAAACAAAAAACAAACCAGCCCCCAAATTTATAATAATCCAACGCGCACACACACATACACACTCATAAATATAAACTGGTTCATTGGCTGGTTTGGATTCCAATCATAATTTTGATGATTTCAGAAGTAGGGCCCTCCTTGAGATGACACATGATTGGCCAGAATTAGAACCCTTGTCTGTATCTTACTCTCTTACTATTCTCATTTTCCATTTACTGCATGTTATTATGGGCCTGTTTGTTATTGTTTTCGTTTTGTTTTTGTTTTAAAAATGAAAAGTACTCTGAAAACGTGTTTGGCATAAAATTTTTAAAAACAAAAACGAAAACGTTTTTGTCTTTTTTTAGAAAAAATGAAAACGAAAAAAGGTGTTTTCATTTTTGGCCAGAATTAAAAACGGATTTTTTTTTTTTTTTCCATTTTCTTCCCTCTTTTCTGAAATTGTTTTTGTATTATATATGTTTATTTAATATATTTATTTAATATATTATTATTTAATATATTTAATAATATTATTTATTTAATATATTTAATAATGTTATTTATTTAATAATATTATTATTTAATATATTTAATAATGTTATTTATTTTATATTATTATTTAATATATTTAATAATGTTATTTATTTAATATATTATTATTTAATATATTTAATAATGTTATTTATTTAATATATTGTTATTTAATATATTTAATAATGTTATTTATTTAATAGATTTAATAATGTTATTTATTTAATATATTTAATAATATTATTTATTTAATATATTATTTATTTAATATATTTAATAACATATTTATTTAATATATTAGTATTTAATATATTATTACATGTTTTCAAAAATGAAACCACCAAACGCAGATTTCAGTTTTTTGAAATCAATCTCTAAATAAAACTACCAAACGTTATTCTCAGAAATAATTCAAAAATGAAACTAAAAACATTTTCATTTTCATTTTAAATGACAGAAAAAAGCTTTTTGAATCAATTCCAAACGCACCCTATATATGTTTATTTTAATTTTTTTTTTTTTTTTTTTTTTTTTTGGGTAGAAATTCTTCTTATTTTCTGTTGCGCTTCACTCTCAATGTGTTTATATATATATATATATATATATATATATATATTAAAATGTGTATCTGAGATTGGATAGACATGGCTCCATGCAGTTATAAGTATTGTCGTGTTCGTTTTAATTAAAAACGCCTTAAAGAGTTAATGTCAGTCGACTTAATGAACAGCCAAATTAAGTATAGATACGAACAGACAATGATGGGCTCATTTCAGACAGTCCAGTCTTATTTCTATTTGCATGTTCTAGCTGTTGAACTATCTAAGCCATATACATACATATATAATAGATATGGTGAGTTGTGTAAAGAAAATTCCATGTTTTGGTACTAACGGGATGTATGAATTGTTGAGTCGTGTGGGTTATTTTGCTCTCTTTCTTATGTTTTGGGCTTTTATTAGTTTAGTTGGGCTTCATGTTTAAATTGGTTATTTTGAAAGTGTCAAGAAATATTGTACAGCTTGTATTAAGTCGTTTGGGTAATACTGTGCGTTTTGACAAAAACTGAAGTCAGACTTTCAAATTCGTTGGGTTCTTTCTAAAAGAAGAAATCAGCTTCATTCAAATAAGGCTCTGAGGATTTCGTGGAGAATATCTTGTATTAAGTCGTTTGGGTAATACTGTGCGTTTTGACAAAAACTGAAGTCAGACTTTCAAATTCGTTGGGTTCTTTCTAAAAGAAGAAATCAGCTTCATTCAGATAAGGCTCTGAGGATTTCGTGGAGAATATCAAGATTGTGTTGCTATTTTGATTTTAAACAGGATTTGAAATTGAAACAAATATCTATTATAGATTTTGTTTTAGTTTGATAAGTGGTTTATTCAAAACTGTATTTCTTGATGGATTGGTTGTGAAGATCAAGATATCATCTTTAAAGAGATTGGAGTGCTAAGAATCCGGGTCAAAGGAACTTGCAACTGGAATATGCGAAGCAGATTACGTGTTTTGAATTTTAATCTGATAACTGTCTTATCTGTAACAACAGATTCAGATTTTGAACCAGATCAGTTTATAAAGGGTTGATACACGAGGTATCATATCAAGCACTGAAACTCTGAAAAAGCACGGTGTGCACAAGTTGAAGAGTGAGAGCATTCATCAAGTTTGACCTTTGAGAGATGAGTTTTTAAGCTTTCGGGAGAAGGCGTTCGAAGATGAGTGGTGCTCGTCAAGCTAGTCACTTAGGGTGTTAGACACAGCGGCGTCGATAGTCAAGAGGGAGTCTTGAGTTGGTTAAGTCCGATTAGTGTCTGTAACTTTTTACCTATTAGTGGATTGCTTGAGGTCTGGGCGTGGCCCCGTGGATGTAGGTCGGTTTGATTGAACCACGTTTAATCGTTGTGTGTTAATTATTCTATTCTTATGTTTTGCTTTGGTAATCTTTAATCAACATTATAAGAAAACACGGTAAAAACATATAACCGGTTCTAACAAATTGTGTGCACTATATATGACAGTTGTGACTTTGAAATTTGGAAAATTGAACATGTCATTAACGTATGTATATAAGATTCTAATTTAAGAAGAAGAAATTCATGTTGCTTACTTTATAATAGATGAGTTTAAGATCTTGAGAGACAAAGTCAACAGTCATTTCGTGTGGGATACTGATGGGATCCACAGACTATAAACAACATAGCACATCCCTCGTGGTGAGAAGTGGAAACTTCCAAATCAGAAAATATCAAAAGCTAAGCAAGTCAATTGGAATTGGGGTATAATATATGTGAGACAAACAAACTCCTTAATGAAATCTCTACAACCACTTTCTTCTTTTTTTTTTTTTTTTTTTTTTTTTTTTTTTTTTTTTTTTTTTTTTTGGGAGGGGCTCAAAATCAAAATGTGACATCAAACGGCTTAATGAGGTCATGTGTTATTGATCTAGACAGTGTATCCTATTCCCCTACATGTGTAGTGTGACTATTTAACCCAAAAGGGCTGCTTCAATTGCACTTTCATTTTCGTTGAGAAAATGGGAACCAACGGCTTTAAATCAGGGGCTGGCCTTAACTTGTTCTCCACATGCTTTTTCTTTCTCTCTTTCTTTTTCAAAAAGTTTAATTTACACTTTTAAGGGACGTTTAGAAGGGGAATTCGGCCCCTGATTCGAATCATGATTCGTAGCTCATTACAATATTTTTTTCCCACAAAAATATACGTAAATCGAAAATAATTATAATATTATGATTCTAATCCATAAACCAAACGTCTCCTTAATTTTTACTTCTAAAGATGCCTTATTATTGAATATAGTTATTAACAATATTACTGACCAAAGCTTATCTCTAGTATATGGATCTTGTACAATTACAAGGCTATCTATTTTATTTCGAGTTTGTCTAAGATTTCGTATTATTTTTATATTGATCATCCTATTAAAAGGCAAGCTTATTGGAAAAGCAGCCATGTCTTCTAGGTAGTTTTGACCAATTATTCATTTTTCTTTTAAATACCATTCACAAATTACCAGACAAGGCCACGTGTGTAGGACCTCCATAACTCTCTGCTTCTCTTGCATTTCTTCCCTTTTTTTTTTTTTTTAAAAAAAAAGAAGATTTTTGAATATTCATCAATTCCCAAAATCCCCTCCACAATTTGTTATTTAATGGATTTTCCCCTCAGCCACTCTTATCAGCTGCTACACTGAGGCACTTCCAAATTCAAACAGAAGACACAGAGAGAGAGAGAGAGAGAAAAAGTGTTGAAACACCAATATGGTTCCTTAATTTGTTATGATATGGCAGTTACTCTGTCTTTGTTTTCTTGCTTAACACATCTCCATTGCTATTGCTTTTGGCTATTGTTGTTGTTGCTATTATTTTTTCCCTTTTTTTTTTTTTTTTTGAAAAAATATTCAGCTCAACCCTTTAGAAGGGACATCTGTTATCATGCGGTAATTAATCAAAAGGTTTGAGTTCCAATTAAAGGAGGATGTCGTTGCCGAGCTATGATCCAAACGACAATGAAGCTGGTATTAAGCTTTTGGAGGAACTGACAACAAATGCAGACTCAGTACAGCAACAGGTCTTGGAAGAGATACTCACCACAAACTCAGACACAGAGTATCTCAGTAGCTTTCTCAATGGCCACTCTGATAAGCAACTCTTCAAGACTAAACTCCCCATTGTTGATTACCAAGATATCCAGCCTTATATCGAACGAATCGCTCACGGTGACAAATCACACATCATTTCAGCCAAACCAATAACCGAGCTCCTCACCAGGTAACACAATCAGAGTATTGTTAATTGGATTTATTTGTTAATCATATGCATACATACATACATACGTATAATAATACACATGTACGCAGCTCGGGAACTTCAGGAGGGAAGCCGAAGATGATGCCTTCCACTGCAGAGGAGTTGGACAGAAAGACATTCTTCTACAATCTACTTGTGCCGGTCCTGAACAAGTGAGACGAATCTACTTACATAAACGACAGATAACAGTAATAAATACCAGTGTTTGTGTTTTGGGTTGACATTAATGAAACAGTCACGTAAATAGACATTTATGTGCAATAACGAAAAATAAAACGAAAATTCAGGTACGTGGAGGGGTTGGAGCATGGAAAAGGAATGTACTTGCTGTTTGTAAAACCGGAGATTCGGACGAGTTCGGGGCTAATGGCGAGACCGGTTCTAACAAGCTACTACAAGAGCAGCAACTTCCGAAAGCGGCCTTTCAACCGCTACAACGTCTTCACCAGCCCTGATGAGACCATACTCTGCCCCGACACCAAGCAGAGCATGTACTGCCAGTTGCTCTGCGGTTTAGTGCAGCGCCACGAGGTTTTGAGAGTCGGCGCGGTTTTCGCCTCTGCTTTGCTGCGCGCTATTAAGTTCTTAGAGGATTTCTGGAGAGACCTGTGTTCGGACATCAGATCAGGCCGTCTCAGCGACTGGATCGCCGATGACGGTTGCAGGGAAGCACTATCTTGTGTTCTGAAGAAACCGAATCCTGAGCTGGCGGATGCGATTGAAAGAGAGTGCGGCGGCGGGGGGTCGTGGGAGGGGATAATTCGGAGAATGTGGCCGAGAACCAAGTTGGTAGAGGTCATCGTGACGGGGTCCATGGCTCAGTACATCTCAACTCTTGAATTCTATAGCGGAGGCCTGCCTTTGGTGTCCACAATGTATGCCTCTTCGGAATGCTACTTTGGCATCAATTTTAAGCCTCTGAGCAAGCCTTGTGACGTCTCCTACACTCTCATTCCCAACATGGCCTACTTTGAGTTCTTACCACTTCTCAATGACCGCGACTACTGCAACGGCCAAGTTGTGAAATCCCAAGCAGTCGATCTCGTCGATGTGAAGCTCGGTCGCCATTACGAGCTTGTGGTCACAACTTTCACCGGTGGCCGTGACTTCTTAATAACTTTTTACATATGAAATGAATCGTCTTTGTTCATTATTAGGATTGTGATATGTTTAGTATTAATTAATTTGGTGAAACTGCGTGCGTTTATGGTCAGGTTTGTACAGATACAGAGTGGGAGACATTCTAATGGTGACGGGATTCCACAACAAGGCACCTCAGTTCCGATTCGTGCAGCGGAGAAACGTGGTGCTGAGCATCGACACCGACAAGACCAACGAAGAAGACCTCTTAAACGCCATGAACCGCGCCAAGCTGTTGCTTCACCCGCTGGGGCTGCTTCTGACCGACTACACTAGCTACGCCGACACCTCCTCAATCCCGGGCCATTACGTGCTGTTTTGGGAGCTAACTCATGACTCCTCCAAACCAAACCTCCTAGTACGTGATTCACTCGACAGTTGTTTGATGGAGGAATGTTGTTGGATTGTGGAAGAGTCGTTGGACTCGGTGTACAGAAGGTGCAGGAGAAAGGACAAGTCCATCGGCCCCTTGGAGATCAGAGTTGTCCGCCGCGGTACCTTCGACGCGCTTATGGACTTGTGCGTGTCTCGGGGATCTTCACTCAACCAATACAAGACTCCGCGCTGTATTCAATCAGACGAAGCCCTTCACATTTTGGATTCAAGAGTTGTCGCCAGATTTTTCAGTCCAAAAACTCCCTCCTGGGAGCCCACCCCTTTGGATTAATATGATCAATCAGCCATTCGCCTTCATTCTATCATTTTCTTCATGTGACTCTCGTCATTAATTACCTAGTGTACTCTTATTCTGTGATGATTTATAAGTTTTGTTTAATTTCTGTAATTTTTTTTTTTTTTTTTTTTTTTTTCCTTCAATTCAATAATATATGATTATGATATTTATGAAGCAATATTCGTGCTAACTATGATGAATTAGTACTGGTGAGATGAGTTCTAAAACCCGAAAGTTTAAAGAGCCTCCCTATAATAATAAATATGAATATTGCTATATCTATAATATCCCTCCCCACAACTGCAAGAGGAGATTGATCATCATGTGCTTAATAATAATGTCAGTTTGATGACTATCGCTTTCTCGCACTATCCTTTTCTGCCAAATCCATCTGGATTGTGGAGTGGAGAAATTATAACTATAAATATCGTCTTAATTTATGCAGATCAGAAAGTGATGAAGATATTGAATGCTCCTTTTCTTTTTCTTGTTGTTTGTCATGGACAAATAAAACCTTGAGATGTTTTGTCATTCAATTCATCTTTTATCCATTATTAATTAGTACTAGTATTAGTTAACGCCATCGAATTTATAACATCAATCATATAATGTAATATATATATATATATATATATATATATGAAATAGTAGAGTTAGGGATGAA
>CP050237.2:136428-336428 GCA_012066045.3 Morus alba
AAAGTTTAATTATCCTTAAAAGACGCTACAAGAGGTGAGAAATGATCTTTATTGTCACGTACGTGTCATGTAATCAAAATCGTCAACAAAAAAAAAAAAAAAACAGATGTCATTTTTAATTAGTCCTTAATGGTAAAAATTTCAAAACTGAAGGGGTCAATTACTCAAAAAAAAAAATCAAATTGTCAAATTTAAAAAGTTAAGGGGCATCCGTGCATCTCATTTTCCCTATTTTCTATCGTTCAAAAAACGAGTACGTTTTGGATATTACGTTAAAGAACGGGGTGCGAGATGATAATAATTTATTTTTCTCCCTTCAGCTGCTGATTTGACCGGATTCGGAGTCCGGAATGATGAGGTGGACCCCACTACGTGATGATCGACGGTCAGATCGCTCCCAAAACACGTCATACCCTTCAGCCACTCTCAACTCAAGACTAGCTATGCTAAACCCGTCCCTGTGTGAGTGAGGCTTTGGGTGCAAATGTCCGTTTCGTGATCGGAAATTCAGACAAATATAATAAGAATTCCCACAAGAGCAAAAACCAGTACAGTCCTCGTCGTCTTCTCCGGCACCGGCGAAGATGATCCCGCCGGAGCTCCAACCCCGCTCCTTTCGTCCCTATATCTCCTCCTCAGTCAGCGCTCCTTCCTTCTCCTCCACCCCCTCCTTCAACAATTTCTCCTCCGATCCAAACCCTAACCCCTCCGATGCCGGCCCTTCTTCCCGCAGATCCCTCAACAACAACAACACTTCTCGCTTCTCTCCGGCCGTCTCCTTCTTCGCGCACAACTCCCTCATCGCCGTCGCTCTCCTCCCAAGCGCCGCCTTCCTTCTCGACCTCGGCGGCACCCCCGTCGTCGCCACTCTCACCGTGGGCCTCATGATCTCCTACATCCTCGACTCCCTCAACTTCAAGTCCGGCGCCTTCGTCGGAGTCTGGCTTTCTCTCCTCTTCTCCCAGATCGCCTTCTTCTTCTCTTCCTTCTCTTCTCTCTCCTCCTCCTTCAACTCCCTCCCCCTCTCCTTCCTCGCCGCCTTCCTCTGCGCCCAAACAACCTTCCTCATCGGCGTCTGGTGCTCTCTCCAGTTCAAATGGATCCAAATCGAGAACCCTAAGTCCATCGTCCTCGCCCTCGAGCGTCTCCTCTTCGCCTCCCTCCCTTTCCCCGCCGCCGCGCTCTTCACATGGGCCGCCATTTCCGCCGTCGGCTTCTCCGCCGCCTCCTCCTACTACCTCATGGCCTTCAGTTGCCTCTTCTACTGGCTCTATTCCATCCCCAGACTTTCCTCCTTCAAGACCAACCACGCGCAAGCCAAGTTCCATGGCGGCCAGGCTCCCGATGACTCGTTTATCCTAGGACCTCTCGAGAGCTGCTTCCACACACTCAATCTCGTCTTCCTTCCTCTTCTCTTTCACATCGCCTCCCACCACTCCGTTCTCTTCTCATCCGCTGCTTCCGTCGCCGACATTTTCCTTCTCTTCTTCATTCCCTTCCTTTTCCAGCTCTACGCCTCCACGAGAGGCGCTCTCTGGTGGATCACCAAGAACGAGCACCAGCTTCACAGCATTCGCGTCGCCAATGGCGCCGTCGCGTTGGTCGTTGTGGTTATTTGCTTGGAGATCAGAGTGATTTTCCATTCGTTTGGGCGCTACATTCAGGTGCCGCCGCCGTTGAATTACCTTCTCGTGACGACCACAATGCTGGGAGGGGCGGCCGCGGCTGGGTCGTATGCTATGGGAATGGTTTCTGATGCTTTCAGCTCGTTGGCTTTCACTGGTTTGGGTGTTGTTGTTAGTGCTGCTGCAGCAATCGTTGTGGGTTTTCCTTTACTGGTATGCATTCTTCTTCTCGCTACCTGATAATACAATGTAGATGGATATTTGAATTTATTTAACGTAGTTATCTCTTTAGCATGACCACCTGATAAAAATGCGGACGGAAGTAGGACAAATTGTATAGGAACCGAATCACTGAAGGTACTTAAGAAACAAGAACATTATTCATCATTTAACAAATTTTGGAAAATTCGATAACTATGGAATAAGGATTCTGTGAAATCTTCTAGGATGTTAGTGGATATAGAATTGGAGTTGGTTGAATGTCTTTACCACTCATGTTACCCGGGCATTTGTGAACATATACTCCTAATAACTTTCCCTCCATCTTTCTTGCGCTTTTTGCTGGTGTTTCTGCTAGGCTTCGCGCTCTGGTGTTTGTGATTTGGTTTGTTAGGCTTGATGCGAAAAAGGTTAAAAATATCCAATCCCAATTAGGTTAGAACCAACTCCAATCCCAACCAGGTGAGAACCAACTCAAATCCCAACTAGGTTTGCACCTGAGAAGGAATCCAATCCTATGGAAGACCTTCCATCAACTGATCAATGCAAAACAATATACAATATTAAGAAAGTCGTTACAACTCAGTCTAATAGCTAAACAATCTAAACTAATAACCAAACCCATCGGATTTACCCATGTTATGTAAAATGTTAGTTTATCAAGCTTAAAAGTTGATAATCCTCTAATATATTTTGTGGTCTGATACTCTAATTGGAAGCAAACTTTTTTCAGATGCATTGTGTTTGTAGGATTTGGGAATTAACTGCTACTTTTGATTTGTTATGTTGCAGTTCCTTCCATTGCCTTGTGTCGCTGGTTTCTACCTGGCTCGTTTTTTCACAAAGAAGAGCCTGCCATCATACTTTGCCTTTGTTGTGCTAGGTAGCTTGATGGTCATGTGGTTTGTGATGCATAATTTCTGGGATTTGAATATTTGGATTGCAGGCATGTCACTGAAATCCTTTTGTAAACTGATAACTGCGAATGTTGTCCTGGCGATGGCCGTTCCTGGTCTTACCTTTCTCCCTTCAAAATTTCACTTCTTAACTGAGGTTGGTTTAATCAGTCATGCATTGCTGCTTTGCCATATTGAGAACCGTTTTTTCAATTACTCTGGTATATATTACTATGGCTTTGAGGATGATGTGATGTATCCAAGCTACATGGTTATTGTGACAACTTTCGTGGGCATGGCTCTCACAAGAAGACTATCCGTGGATCATAGGATTGGTCCAAAGGCAGTTTGGATATTGACATGCCTGTATATGTCCAAGCTGGCTATGTTGTTTATTACATCAAAGTCTGTTGTATGGGTGTCTGCTCTACTCTTATTGGCCGTTTCTCCTCCACTACTTCTGTACAGGTACTCTCTCTGCTCTTGAAATCCATCAAAATTTGTTGTCTTCCTATGTTCTCTAAGCTTCTTCAACGTGGAAATGAATTTTCAGGGATAAGTCGAGAACAACCTCAAAGATGAAACCTTGGCAAGGTTATGCACATGCTAGTGTTGTTGCGCTATCTGTCTGGTTTTGCCGCGAAACAATCTTTGAAGCCCTCCAATGGTGGAACGGGAGACCTCCATCTGATGGCTTACTCTTGGGCTTCTGTATTGTCTTGACTGGGTTGGCTTGTGTGCCCATAGTTGCATTGCATTTCTCTCATGCCCTGGTATATTTCCCCCCTCTCTCTCTCTCTCTCTCTCTCTCTCCATGTAACATTCTTCTTTGCTCCTTGAATATAATTACTCTCTCAGAAATAGAAAGGGGAAAGCCAATTTAAATGCCCTCAGATGCTCAAAACTTTTATGTAGCTCTGTTTTGTCTTTGCCTACTCAGAATTTCTTTGGTCATGGCATTAATGTGTCTCGCCATGGTTGTCTGCCACATTATATAGTTGGGAAAAGACCATAGAATGTCTTCACTGGCAACACAGTCACATAACTTAAATGATTGATGGTGTTAGTTACTTTATTTTACCACTTAGCTAACTATATGGTTATCATGGAAAACTTTCTTTTAGTTGAATACTTCTTGAAGCTGTAGTACTTTGAACAGAAATCATCTACGTTATTTATTAGTTATTATTTTACTAACGTCTCTTGTTTCAATATCATTTTGCAGTCTGCTAAGAGATGCCTAGTGCTGATAGTTGCAACAGGTCTGCTGTTTATTCTCATGCAACCTCCTATTCCTCTGTCATGGACTTATCGGTCCGACCTAATTAAAGCTGCGCGAGAATCTGCTGATGACATCTCCATATATGGCTTTGTGGCACCGAAGCCTACATGGCCGGCATGGCTGCTTATTGTTGCAATTCTGCTTACGCTGGCAGCTGTTATATCCGTCATACCAATTAAATACATGGTTGAGTTTAGAGTGTTCTACTCCATAGCTATGGGCATTGCTTTGGGTGTTTACATTTCTGCTGAGTACTTCCTCCAGGCAGCTGTCCTCCATGCCCTAATTGTCGTGACCATGGTGTGCACCTCAGTCTTTGTGGTCTTTACTCATTTCCCTTCTGCCTCTAGCACAAAGCTCCTGCCATGGGTGTTTGCTCTACTTGTGGCTCTCTTTCCAGTGACATATCTTCTAGAGGGCCAAGTGAGAATCAAAAGCATATTTGAGGATGGTGGAGTTGGAGGAATGGGAGAAGAAGACAAGAAGCTCAGCACTCTTCTAGCAGTTGAGGGAGCGAGGACATCTCTTCTTGGTTTATATGCTGCAATATTTATGCTTATAGCTCTGTTGATAAAGTTTGAACTTGCTTCGCTGTTGCGTGAAAAAGTTGCGGAAAGGAGTGGAGTTAGACACACTCAACCTGGTCAAAGCACGTCTGCTAGTTTTCCTGCAAGAATGAGGTTCATGCAGCATCGACGTGCCACAACTGTGTCCAACTTTACAATCAAGAGGATGACCAGTGAGGGAGCCTGGATGCCGGCGGTTGGTAACGTTGCTACCATAATGTGCTTTGCCATATGCCTAATCTTGAATGTGAATCTCACAGGTGGCTCAAACCGTGCAATATTCTTCCTGGCACCTATTTTGCTACTGCTCAACCAGGACTCCGATTTTGTAGCTGGATTTGGGGACAAACAAAGATATTTTCCGGTGACTGTAGTGATATCTGCGTACTTAGTGGTGACGGCGTTGTACAGCATATGGGAAGATGCCTGGCATGGGAATGCAGGCTGGGGCTTGGAAATTGGTGGGCCAGATTGGTTCTTTGCCGTCAAGAATTTGGCTCTCCTCATTCTGACATTCCCCAGCCACATCCTTTTCAACAGGTTTGTGTGGAGTTACACGAAGCAAACCGACTGGACACCACTGATAACCCTGCCTCTTAATTTACCATCTGTGATAATAACAGATGTGCTGAAAATTAGGATATTGGGGCTCTTAGGGATAATTTATGCTCTGTCCCAGTATCTAATCTGTAGACAACAGTATCTCTCAGGGTTAAAGTATATTTAGACAACACATCATACTCTGGAAACTGTACGATAGGTTTTCCAATATTTCAGGAGAGGTGAAAGAAAGTTGAGGTTTTGTCGCTTGCTTGCTTTTTCTCAAACTGTCAATTTGTTTGGGCTTTAGCGCTGGAACCAACCAGTACCCTTTTAAGTTTTATAGCGAGATACTACTCTGAGACTTTCTAATATGTGAAATGTGAATTGCCCTTCAACTTCAAAAATATATTTGGTGGTTGCTCAATTGATGCTCTTGCACTTGTTAGTTGTCTACCACTTTTAACCGAACATGCGCATATGATGGGTTGAACGCCTTGCATCTATCTGCCTCAGAGATTCAAGTTATTTTTGTAGAACGCACTCTTTCCATGTTTTCAGTTCTTGCATTGAATTTTAGGAATTTTGTTTTGTATTGTGTTGGAGTTTAAAATTTATATTTTGTTTAAGGCGGATATAGAAGCGGTTATGGGGAATTAAAAAAAGGATAATCTATTGGAGTTGGGGCAGATACCCGCCCCTGCCACGTTGTCATCCTTAAAAGTAATTTTCATATATATATATATATATATATATATATATATATATACACACGTTCATTTAGTTCAGTGATTTGAGTTTTAAATTCGAATTGAGATTTAATTTTATGTGAGTTTTTTATTATAGTAAAAAAAAAAATTAAATGTGACTGTTTTTTAGAATTTTTTACTGTAGTAAAATTTAAATTCTAAACTCAAATCAGTGAAGCGAATAGGGTCATAACTATTGTATTAAGACACAAAAATCACTTGTTTCGCTCCAGCTTTTAAGAAAACAAAAATAGATCTTTTTTGGTTAAAAAATTAAGAACTAATGGGAGTTCTGGAGTTCATAAGTTGAGTAGTTATCACTTCAATGAATCATATATTAATTATTAGCGACTCTCTCTCTTCGCCGTCACAATTTTTAGAACTCACACCTTTGATCTCGGCTATCTTGATCTCCCGGTAAAATGACTGGATCGTCATCTTTTGTCACCATCTCTCTAATTTGAGTTTTTTTTTTATTTATATGCAGATCTTCTTCGATGAGTTTTCATAATCTGAGTCTGTGATTACATTTTTCAATGCTTGTGAGAGTGTTGATATGTTTAGATTGGATTATTACTTACAATTGCTAAATGGCGTTGGAAATTGTCCTAATTCTGTGTTTTTGTTTTGTGATAAATATATATTTGGTAATCTCAGCACATGTTTGTTATTCCTGAAAAATGATAGATATTTGTTTGGTAAATGCAAACACTTTGTGCTTGTTTTTTGAAATTTGAGGGGTTTTTTTTTTTGGTCAACGATTTGTTCAGTTCTTATCTTTTTTTTTTTTCTTGAGAAATGATGTTTTTTTGGCCGATGATGATGGCAGATACACAGCCAGTGATTGGATGTATTTATCGGTCACCGATTCTGGAGGTCAAATTTTTGAGTTAGATAAAATTAACCTGTAAATATTTCACTATTTTAAGTTTGAATATAGTAAATATTGTATTTATTAGTAAATATTTCACTAAATTGAATTCTTAATTTGATAAATATCGTATTTATTAATAAATATTTCATTAAATTTAACATTGTATTGACCAGTAAATATTTCACTAAATTTAATTTTTGATGTGGTAAATATTGTATTTACTAGTAAATGTTTTATTGAATTCGAGTTTAAATTTGCTACATACTGTATTTACCAGTAAATACTTAATTGAATAAGTTTGAATCTGTAAATACGGTATTTACCAGTAAATACGGTATTTACCAATCACCGGTGTCGGTCACTGAATTTTCAGATAATATAGTAAATATGATATTTATTAGTAAGTACAATGTAAACGGTCACCAAGTTAGTGGTTGAATTTTTTGATAAATATGATATTTACTTGTAAATACATTTTTTTTACTGATAAATACGATAGTTACTAGTAAATATAGCGTTAAACGGTCACTGGAACTGGTGTTAGAATTTTTGAATAAATATAATATTTATTAGCAAATACAATATTTACTGATAAATATAGTGTTAAATGGTTACCGAAATTAGTAGCCTGATTTTCAAGTAAATATGATATTTACTACTAAATATGGTATTAAATGGTAAATACGATATTTATTTATAAATACAACGTTAAACGGTCGTCAAAGTCGGTAGTCGACTTTTCGAATAAATATGATATTTACTAATAAATACGGTATTAAATGATAAATACAACATTTACTTGTAAATATAAGATCGCAAAAAAAAAAATAGTCACAAATTATCAAAAAATAATCTTTGGAGTCGGCCGTCGATCCCGACCATAATAGACTTACTATAATCTATCTATTTTTAAAAAATACTATAATTTACTATTTTTTATAAAAAAAAATAAATAAATATTTAAAAGAGAATTAAAGTAAAAAAAAAATTAGGAGATTTTTAAAATTTTAATAATATTTAAAAATTAAAATATCAAATTATACTATAATTTACTAATTTTTAAAAATATGTTATAATTTACTACCTTACTTATTTCCCTATCCCAAATGTAAAGAGACGTAGAAAAGACTAGAAGAGAGTGTTGAGAGAGAGAGAGACTTGTTCAAGTGAAGACTCGTACGGACAAACTTAGAATCGGAGTTGGAGCTCAAGGATCTTCTCCTTCTCCTTGTTCTTCTTCAATCTCCAATCTTCAATCTCTAATCATTATAACATACACCACTCGATTCTGATTCTTCGAAAGGTACGTCCCCAAGAGACATTTCCACTTCATCATCGTCATTTGCTTTGCTTGCACTTGCACTTGCCCTTTCCCTTTCTCTGGGGCTTCACTTGGGATTTTTTTTTTTCCACAAACAATCGGATTCCGATCCCCAATTCTCCTTATATTTATTTCCTGATTGCACCTTCCAAGCGAACTAATTTCACTTCCCCATTGTCCGTTTCCCTGTATCTATTGGATTTGGAGTTTAAGCTGTATCATCTTTATCATTATAATGATGAGAATATTAACCAATTTTCACTAAAGATGATACTAGTTTCAAGATATACAAATCTGATTTCATTATTACCTGTTTTATTTGCAGGCTTCATTATCAAAGTTCAGAGCTTTGCCAATTTTTTGCAAAATCTAGAGTTTTTGTTTGCTCGTTTCAGTTTCCATCTGGGTTGCTCAACAATCCTTTAATTATAAATAATAATAAATAAATAAAAAAATGGGTGCTTTGTGCTGTTGTCCATGTGGTGATGAATTTGAGGAATATTCTCTTCCTAGCAATCCATTATACAGGCACTGCTTATGCCTCAGATTCTTTCTCCACCAGCTTTTCACTGGGGTACGTCTTCACAAACATTAATAACTATTACGAGTATCTTTTTTTCCCATTGGTTTTTCAATGTGGGTCTATTTTTGTGATTTGATAAGTTTTGAGTATTGGGGTTATTATTTTTATTTCCTTTTCTGTTACTTTTACTTTAGTGTCTCGGTTATGCTTCCTATCTAAGGACAATTGTGTTAATTTTAGTTGACTACCAGCAATTGAATGTTCTGAACGCTCGATTTTCTTTTTATTTTTTTTATTTTTTTTATTTTTCCCTGAATATTCTTTGTGCAAATTATTTGCATCAGTGAACCAAGGAGTATTTGTGAGTGTGTATGTGTGTCGTTTTCTGTTTTATACGTCAAGCAGGTGTCTTTGTATGTGGATTGGTGCAAATTCTCTAATTCATTGCGTAGATGTTGGGAGGGGAAAGTGGAAGGAAGGAAGAATAGGGGTGGAAGGATTAGTAGATTAATTGTAAGACTCATGGTTGGTTTGTCGGAGGGGTTAAGAGAGAAAATAATCAACTCCAATTTTTGATTCTTCCAAAGTTTTAGAAGAGGAAATCCATATCAAGTATAATAAAAGAAACGTCCTTTCTTTCCTCTCCTTGTCCTCACCGAGGTTACAGTACCTTAACTTGCTTCCTATTTTCTTTCCGTCTTTTACTAAACACGAAGCCTAAGGTTTTAAGTTTATTTTCAAAGGACCATTTAATTTGTAATAATTTTAGGGCCTAACCCCTCACCGTGAACAAGCAGTATAGCACAGGATTTCAAAGACTTGACGAGCGCTCCGCTTCATCACCTATGCAAGGAGCTACTGCTTTGATGGCGTCATCAGGAATGACCCCAACTCTAACAGAAAATTCCTTAAATGATCATCAACTATCGATCTCCAGGCCATTGCCCTATGATGCTGAGCAGAGATACTCGAGGCCACAGCGCGATGGCTTGGTTTCTAGGCGTGAGAAATCTATGTCTCATCTGCAAGAAGATTCACAAATGAGAAGAAATATAAGCAGTTCTGGCACCGATTCTTTGGGTTTTGGAAAGAAAGAAGATTGCAAATCGTCGGAAAAGCCTTTGGCAACAAAGGTTGCTTATGGACTTTCTCATATGAAACCATCATCCGAAGATGAAGACATCTGCCCTACATGTCTTGATGGTAGTAATTCTGCCGTGTTGATCTTATAAAGCAATATGGTTAACTTCTAATATTCAGTGCAGTCATATTTTGTTCTGGTTATGTAGGGTTCAAAAGTTATGTGCTTAAACAGTTCTCAGCACAGATTTGTAATTGTGTTTTTATTTTTCTGCAGAATATACTCCGGAGAATCCAAAAATCACAACAAGATGCTCTCACCATTTCCACCTTGGTTGTATTTATGAATGGCTGGAAAGGAGTGAAAGTTGTCCAATTTGTGGCAAGGTATATTTAGAGCCAATCTTTTAAATTTTATAAAACTTCCCTTGAAGTCCCTCATCTCTGTTCTAATGTTTTTTAGTCTGTAAGTGGGTTGAATTTACCATTAATTTTCTAAGTTGATGTTACAAGAATAGCTTTCAATATAATTGCTATTCTATGGTGCTGAAGTATATCACAGGTTTTTTTTACCTTTCTTCTTTAGGGCAATGTTTACCTTGACGTGAATGGGAAGGTAATGTTTACTTACAAAAAAGAGTAATGACAATCTGTTAGGGGCTACCAGCCACATGATGTAGAGAACAAGGAAAGGGAATACCAATCCTAAGTTACCTCTTGGTATTGTTTCCCTCAAATGAAATAAACTGCAAACTTACTTTCTTAGCCTTTTAAAACTCATTAATAATTTTGTGCACAAGGGCATTTTAATGCTTAAGTTATATATTTTATTATGTTAATACCTGAGCTATTAGGATTGCCATTCCTCGAGGTAATAATACAGGGAAATTGGCTTCTTAATAGGCAAATAAACCGTAGAAAGGGGATCGATAATCCTCTCCCTTATTCATTTCTTTCCCTTCCGACACCTTTCCTTTTCTGATTGCATTCCATTACAAGTTAGTAAACATGCCCTTCATGTTTTCATTGCAGTTTTTGGAAATATCACGAGCTTTATACATGTTCAACTTGTGTCAATTCTTTCTATTCCTGTATCAATGAATACTGTGAATGGAAATATTCATTTGGGATTTTTTTTTCCTTTTAAAATGTCAGGAGATGGAGTTCTGTGAAAGTCCCTAATGCTCGTGCTTATGACTTAAAAGCAAAAAGAGTATACATATGAAGCGGCTGTCATCGTCTGAAGAAAAAAAAAAATATATATATATATATATATGTATGTATGTATATCTTGTTTATACTTGTACATGCTTGCATAGAGGGAATGAATTGTTCATTTTGTGCCAGTATTTGTCCTCCATGTTGATGTTTGATACTTGATACTTGATGTTGGAATGTCTTGTGCTTTCTGTGTAGAAATCCACAAATCAGTGGCAAGTCATATGAACTCATTGTAAACATGATCATGACCTCATTTCAATGCCTCAAAACATTCAGCTATTTCTTACCTTTGCGATTCTAGAAACAATGGAAATATCTCAGAATTGTATTGTAAGTTGATGAATGTTTCGGCCATGGATATGAAGCATGGCAAATTGTTGTGTTCTGCGAGGAAGCAAATTCAAACATGGTGTTGCTAGTTTTGCAATGGAATGTGTGTTTGTCCGCTTTTATATATGTTACACATCTTTTTATCTTGAAACAATACAAGTGGATTATTTTGCTGGTTTTGCTAGTTTTGCAATGGAATGTATGTTTGTCCGTTACACATCTTTTTATCTTGAAACAATACTAGTGGATTATTTTGCCATATGTGATTGTGTCACTCACAAGGTGAAGTCTTGAATGTGAAAGCCAATAGTCAACATTTTGGCTATATGCTTGCTTGCTTACAAGATGTGACATTTGCTTTTCTTAAACTTTAAACGGCAACTTTTGTGGAAGGAATCATACAAGAGAAAATAGGCACTCGTCGAACTAAAATTTCCAATCTCCTAGTTATGAAAGAGTAGTAACATTCTTGTGCTTTTTGTTGATATTGGTTTCAACCTGCTCTACCATCGTAGGCCTCTTCTCTGCCCTGTACTCGTACCTACTTGCTGAATATAGAAAAATGCAGAAATTGACTACACTCAGAGCTGTAAGCAGCCAGTAAAGATTATCAAATCTGCCAGTGTTGATGTTCTGGGGCAACCATGAGGGCTCTCCTGTCTCTGGGTTTCCCGTTGCCGCTTTCACAATGCTGTTGATTATGCTGGCCGCAAAGCAACCCATACCTCCTGCGAGAGCAGCATAAGCTGACCCTATACTTTTCATGGCATCGGGTGCTTCCTCGTACAAGAATTCCAACAATCCCACTATGCAAAACACTTCGGCGATGCCAATCAGGCAGTACTGGATTAGCAACCAGTATGCACTTAAGTTTGGCATTGGAGTTAAAAATATCATCTCAAATTCATGTTTTATTGCGTAATTTCTTCGGTACCTTTCGAAAATGCCTGCCCATGCCACTGACAGGATGGAAATCGCCAATCCAATGCCGATCCTCTGAAGTTGGGAAGCGCCATGAGGGTGCCCTGTGATGCGCCGGGACAACGGAACAAATGTGGAGTAATAGAGGGAGAGGACAAGGAAAATGCTGAGGCCAGGAAATACAGGCATGCACGTTACAGGGAGTTTGAGGCGACCAATGTGAGTGTTCATTGTGTATGCCTGCTGCACTGAGAGAGTAAGGTACTCTGTTAAGAGCACACTAAGCATTATTGTGCAAGCTGGTATGGGAATGAGCTTCAAAAGGATCTTCACTTCCTCTACTTGAGTTACAGTGCAGAGCCTCCAGGGACTTGGATCAACACCGTCTTCCTTCAGCTGCAGCGCCGCTTTGTCCAAACATCTGTAACGAGCAAACAAGTACATTCCATTACCGTGTGTATAATAATAATAATAATAATAATAATAATAATAATAATAATAATAAATTAAAAAATTTAAAAAATTTAAAAAATTTAAAAAGACCTCATTAAACTGTAAATGTAGTTTGTAAATATAGAATAGAGCAGCTTAGAATTAATTGACACGTTTCAGCTTGTTGATGAGTTAGTTGTTGATATTCATTCATGAGAATTGTACTATTTTAAGGCAAGTCTGGTACAGATATATTCATTCACGAGAATTCAGAAAGTTTCTTTCCACAGACTAATTCCCTGCAAGAATCAAAGCAATTGCTCTTATTAAAATACACACACACACACACACACGAGTGGAAAAGATTCAAATGCAAAGTACCTGAAATCATCAGTATGAGGAATCTTTCCACTACCCTTTATGGCAGAATGTTTGCCAGGGGCTTCGTACAAACCTATCAACTCGCTGTTAGAGAATGATGCCTTTCTCTTCCGAAAGGCGGCAACCAGAACTTGAGCGAACCTTGTGAGAGGGCTGCCTCCGGGCAACCTATGCCTATATAAAGGAGTACCAATGAAGAACACCAAGTTGGATATTCCCATAGCTGCCGCCAATGTGCCAAAGGCTGATCCCCATCCAAGTTTCATTTGAATGTAGACGACTGCAGTGAAGGCGATGATAGCACCAATCGTGACAGAAAGATAAAACAAGTTGAAAAACCTGTCCAGGTGGGACTTGTAATCTTTGCTTCTTTCATCAAACTGATCAGCCCCAAATGAAGAAACGCAGGGCCGAATACCAGCAGCTCCAAATCCAGTTATGTAGAGTACCGTGTAGAGGTAAATCATCTGCCATGGTTTTGCTGGCTCACAACTGCCTAAAAGCAACGATATCTGTGAGCATTGGTCTTGTTTAGGCAAAAAGACGTCCATCGTGGCGCATAGAGTAATTCCTATCAAACCCTTGAGAATAAAAATTGGAAAAAAAAAAAAAAAAAAATTGCCGCTCACATCAGTACCTCCTGCATTCTGAAGGACTTATATTAACACGAAGAAATTGTTGTGAAGATTAATAGCTGGTATCTTGCTAGCTGATTAATGATTAAAAATCATGGATTTAAGAAAGGAACAGGATGATACTAACCACAAGATAGATTGTAGTGAAGATTGCAATGGTCCAATATCGACCAAGATATGCATCGGCAAGAAAACCGCCAAGGACTGAGGAAGCTTGTGATATTCCTAAGAAATTGTTGACGGCATTTGATGCACTGGAAAAGGGTCTATGCATTACGTAAAACATGAAGGCAACCATATTAACTGAAAGCCCGAAATAAGCCATTCTCTCTGCCATTTCATTCCCTTTTTTTTTTTTTTTTTTTCAAAAGCCAATCTTATTAGCCACAAAACACAAAGCCAATCTTTTTTTTTTTTTTTTTTTTTGGAAAAAGAAGGAAAAAGAGAGAAGAAAATTGTGGAAGTTTACCAAATATGAAAAATGCAGCAATCCAACCACCAGTCCTGGAGAGATCAGAAATTGGTTTCCCACGGATATTAACCGGCGTGGTTCCTCCGGTATAACCACGGCCAAAAGCCGTCCTCCTGTCATCGGATTCAATGAAATAGATTCCGAGCTTCTTTCGCTGCAATGATTCAGAATTTCCACCCAAAGCAGTAGTAGTTGTGGTAGTAGTACTACTACTACTAGTAGCTGCCATCTCTACCACCCGTTTTGGTGACTTGATCTCTCTTGTTTCCATATATCTCCGCTTTCTGAATTAGCTTACCCCAAAATTTACTGTTATTCTTTTGTAAAAGCAAGTACCTGGAGCTAGAAGAAACTATCAAATCTGTTATACTAGTTTCATACACACACATATACAACCTTAAATATACAACCTCAAAATCGACCGCTTGTACCAAAACCAAGTTTCTGTTTTGCTAACTACTACTACACACACACACACAAGTACTTGTAGGACTGTGGAAAAGCTTACGCTTTATAGTGGCTGTGAGCAATTTGAGGAAGAAGTCTGTCCTAAAATGGCAATTTGGAAAAGTTTATAGTCTCTCTGAGCGAAGACTGTGGAAAAGTTTCTTACTCTGGGAACAGCAGCAGCAGTAGTAGTGATTAAAACCAAGAAAAAGGGGCTACACTTAAATGAAGGAGATGTCAATCTAAGAAAAAGAAGATAAAATATGGATGGTATCTGCTAAGAAAAACTAACTATATCTCATTTCCTAAATATTAAATATGAGAAGAAAATGCATTCAATTGCCTACTTTGTGGGTGTATTGTATCAGGAGGAATTATTTAATACACTGAGAATATCATGTTATATATATCTGTTTAATAAAATTATATTATTTAAATATTTTATTTATGTCAATTTTTTATTTTTATTTTTTTCTTACTTAATAAATATTCAATACAAATACTATTAAAAAAGATAAAAATAAAAATAAAAAATTAATATAAATAAAATATCTAAATAATATAATTTTATTAGACAAATATATTCCATAAATAATATAATAATGTACTGAATAATTCTTGTTGTATCAGATGTTGTTGTCAGTTGAAGGAAGATGGGCCTATCTTCTTCAATGTACTAAAATTATTACCCCCATTTTCCCAACCCCCACTTACCTGTCATGAATATGCCACTACACCCAATCACCATCATTAATTTACTGCTTCTTCCAATTATGAGCCTCTCCAACCACATCTTTTTTTTTCTTTTTCTTTTTTTTGAACTCTTCAACTATTAAAAAATTTTTTGGCAAAATTCTCTCCTATATTTTTTTGTTCGTTTGCAAAATGAACCATTTGTTAAGATCTCGTTCACTTCACCAATTTGAGTTTTTAGTTTTAGGTTTTTACAGTAAAAAACTCTCAGAAAATGTCACATTAAAATTTTTTGCTACAATAAAAAGTCTCAGAAAATGTCACATCTCAGTTCGAATCAAAAACTCGAATTCGCGAAGTGAACAAGGCCTAAATTGTTCATTTGACTTTGTTTCTAGTTTGGTTTTGGTTCTAGGGTGACTTTGTTTCTAGACAAGTCTTCTGCTGTTGCTGCTGCTGCTGCGTTTGTGGAGGGTTGCCTGTAAGTCCAAGATCTCATCCGACATAATTGAGAATCTATTTGCCCTTTAAACGGAAACGACATCACACTAATTATACCATGCTTGAAACGACAAAAAAAGACCTGTCGTTCGTTTTAGAATTTTCTCATGATTTGAATTATGTATAAGAAAGAAAAATATTATACTAAAAAAATTAAATTTAAATTTTTATGAGAGAAAATACTATAATATTATGATTTGAATTATAAAAATGAAGATCGTTTCTATGTTGGAGCATACTATAGCACTATCATATTATTTTTAATTTTGGTGCAGATTGTGATTGAATTATCATATCAATTAACCATGAAAGACGTATTCCACAACTTGCCGCCGTATTTCTTCAAATCTTTGGTGTCGTTTATATATCTCGACAAAAATATCGCAATTGTTTAATGTTTATCACGTACTGGATGCGTAAAATCAAAAGTGACTCTTTAATGCTGACAAAATCAGAAATTACCTAGAAGCTGCCTCCCTACGATCCAGTGATCCACTTAGTACAAAGAAAAGATGTAAAATTAATAATAATAATAATAATAATAATGTGTTTAATAATCATACCCCGCATGCTATGCTTTTTTGTTTTTAGCATAAAAACCATAATCCGCACGCTTAATGGTCAAGATTAAAGTGGGAGAGTGAATATTGATTTTAATTAAAAGCTGCCAAGCATTCACACAGCGCTGAGGAAACATCTACATCTACATCAACGCGTGATGAGATGGGAAAAAGAACTTACAAAAACCATGAACTACACTACATCCGGTTGTATCATCAATCATGTAGAGCTCTCAAATAAGGCTTAAGCTGGACCGGCTGTAGTTGGATCGAGAATCAGATCATCTCCACAACGATCGATCAGGAGTCGACTGTGGTGATTGTGAAGGCGTAAATAACACGACACCAATCCAAAAAAAAACCCAGGCTGTGGTAGACGTTGGACTTTTCCATGTGATTATTTTGACATGCATGCATGCCTAAAGCCTCAAAAGGCGTCTCACGGTCTCTGGAGTGAGCCTGAGCAACTATAACTTCGTACATCTCGGATTTTCCAAAGACATTCGAGACAGTAAAGTAAAACACAAATATCTAACTCAACACAAGCTGCAAACATACATAGAGATCATAATACATCATCCACGTCTCACAAAAGCAAAGCATTCCAACAAATTTACATCAACACAAAAAAAAAAAAAAAAAAAAAAAAAAAAAAAAAGCCACCAGCTTTTATTAAATTCATAATGCACCCACCAAATAGGTAAGAACGCCATAAGGCTTTTTTTATAACCCCCACAACAACAATAAGCAAACGTCTGAAATTACAGGCTGACTAGCTTAAGAGAGTTTGCCTTCTCTTGCAGCGTATCCAGCAGACTGTCAAAACTTTTCTTGAATGCGTCCACTCCCTCCAGCTCAAGTTGAGAACCCACATAGTTCCAGTCAATTCCCAACTTCTCAAGTGCACTGTAAATGCCCTCAGCCTCGGACACATTCGAATCAATCGTCCTTGAAACACTTCCATGGTCAATAAAAGCTTGTAGGGCTTGGTCAGGCATGGTTGATACCTACAAAAGACACAACGGTCAACCGGGATTAAACAGACTAATGTGAGCAATGACCAAATTGAGTTCATCAAACAGGAATTCGAATTCTTCAAAACACCAAAGCTAATATAAATCAGGAAACAGAAGAAAAAAAGGTATTAAAACTTGTACTAAGCACAAAAGATAGGCCATAGGCTAAGCAGGATGTTGTTTAATTATATGATATCTCTAAGAGAGCCTTATCTTCTCATTTGCCATGAGGAACAATTATCAATAACTCTATAGCTCAAGACATCAGGTTGAATCATAAGATAAGTTACCGTGTCAGGACCAATAAGAGGAGCGACGTATAAAGTGTCAGGGTAGGCAGGATTCTTGACGCTAGTTGAGGCCCACAACACCCTCTGCTTCTTAGCTCCTTTCTTTACCAAAGCCTCCCACCTTGGGCCGGAGAATTTCTTTTGGTAGAGTTTATATGCTAGGGCCGCTTGAGCTACTGCAGCCTAGAAGCAGTTATTTGTCATTGTGTCAGCAAATCTGCACTTACTGGTTCTAATAGGTCCAGAGAAACATAAATGAATTACCTTTCCTCGAAGATCTAGGGCCTCCGGTGTTCCAATCTTCTCAAGCAACTTGTCAATAAGGGTGTCCACCCTACTAACAAAGAAAGAAGCAACACTAGTTACCCTAGAGAGATCATTTAGCCCAGAAGCCTCAAGGCCGTCCAAATAAGCATCAATAACTGCTTCATATCTAGCAAGAGAAAATATAAGCTGCACAAGCCATGATATAAAGTTAAGATGCTTCCATGTAAATTACCGAAAAAAGGACATAAATATAGATGTGCTTAGAGGCCTAACAAGAACTCTCAGTCCTTAGCGATCATTAAGCAGCAAAAGCTTATTGTAGAAATGAAGTGTAACACATTGCTATAAGTACTACTCGACATATCTATTGAATTGGCATTAGTAATAAAACTAATTAAATTGGACGGATTTAATGGGCACTAATTTGTGTCGATCTTTAATTTTGTCAGCTTTTCTTTTCTTTTTGGTTTCTTCTTCTTTTTTTTCGCCCCCTTTCTGTGATCTCCTGCTGATCTCTTGTCCAATGTACTGATTTCAAGATCAAGATCAATAAATAGATAAATGCACTTATAACATGCTAGCCATATAATGTTAGAAAAAACAGAGATAGGTGGGATTACTTACAGTAACATTGACACTAATACCATGTGAAATAACTTGCTTAATTGAAGGGATGCAGGGAGCTGTAGCAGGAATTTTAATGTACACATTTGGGCGGTCGACCACTTTATGTAACCATTTTGCAGCCTCTACAGTCCCCTGAGTGTCATCAGCAAGTTCCGGTGAAACTTCAACAGAAACATATCCATCAGCAGCATTTGTTTCATCATAGATTGGCTCAAACAGCTTGCAGGCATCTTGAATGTCCTTCACCACAAGTTCCCAGTACGCATCTTCAATGCCTTTCCCGGATTGTACAAGTTCTCTGTGCCATTTCATTCATTAAATCTATTATATTCTAATGAATTGCTGGTATCAAATTTCAAAAATCTTCCCCTCACCACCCAGAACCCAACAAAGTAAATAACACGATAAATTTATCTAAGTCTCGAGACAGTTTAGCAAAAACACAAAAACATTTCAAACGGACAATTGTGTATTTTACATCAAAATGAACTAGCCCATCAAGGAAATAGGAATCATAAGCCAACAACTTATGGGGAGTGGAGCAGCGATGGTCGTCGATTATAATACAAGTAATATCAATAATACCTGAACTGGTCATTGTAAGCATTAGAAGACGATATTGCTTTCTGGAAAATCTGCAAATTCATACATCAATAAGGAGCAAAGTTAACGCAATTGAAACACATATATAGATGAAATAACCAGAAAATGGAAGTGCTCTTTTCCCCCCTATTTCCAGCTAAAAAAGAGAAGCCCCACAGTTTAATTCTTTTATCCACATACTCCTGTTCAAGATTATTAATTTTGTTGTTGTTGTTGGTTTTTTTTTTTTTTTTTTGGCAGCTAAAAAAGAGTAAGTCGTTTCATTTGTTTGATCCTTGTTATCCTTTCCAATAATCTTGTTTCACTTTGAATCAAGAAAATAAAAGAAAACATTTTGCATGCAATCAGTAGAAAACTTGAAAGAAAGAGAAGATATAATAAGTTTACCGCAGGGTTGCTAGTAACACCCCTGACGCCAGAGGCAATAAGAGGAAGAAGATCGGTGACTGGTCTGCAGAGGTTATCGTACCAAGGACTCTGTCCTTCCTTCTCGTACAGATCATGCAGAACCGTCCTCTTCGCTGGACTTCCGTTTCCCGAACTCGAACATCTCACCCTAAAGCATTATATCATATAATAATACATAAAACATTTTTATTAATTCAAAAAAAAATCATGAGATGCAGGAAATGAATTATTATTAATTCAAAAAAATTTATGATTCATCACATCCACAAACAACAACAAGAGAAAGATGCAGAAAACTTACACTAAGGAAGCGTTGAGTGAGGAGTTTCTGGGAAGCGAAAACTTCGCAGATGAAGAAGAAAGTTTGGTGTTGGAGGTGGAAATGGGTCTAAAACCGATCAACAAAGACGCAGGGTTACGGGAAGATCTCGAGGGTCTCAAGGTCGATGCTGAGAGAGAATACGATGAAGAAGAAGAACAAGTCGAGAGCTTGGAAATGGACGCCATGATCGCAGAGAGAGAGAGAGAGAGAGAAGGGTTTGTTTGGGGTTGGTGCGGAGAAAAAAAGGCGAAGGCTTTTTGACATCACTATTACCAGTACCCTGTCGTGTGGATTTTTATTGCCTCTTGAGTTGTTGTAAGGGTTGTTAACTCGAGGTTTAAAACATATTGTATTTTTATTATTAATTAAAAATTTTAAGGCAGTTTTTTAAATATAAAATGACAAATTTATTTTTATTATTAATTTCTCATTTAGTTGATTAGTTTGTAATTTCAGTAATAATTTTCTATTTGATTGATTAGCTTGTAATTTCACATTTAGTTAACTAAATGAGAAATTATTAATAATGAATAATTTGTCACTTTATGTCTCAAAAAATTGTCTCAAAATACTAAAAAAAAATCATTTTTAAAATGTCAATGTACTTATTAATATTATAAAAAATACAAAAATCTTAAATTCATATTTTAATATAATACAGAATATCAAAATAAAAATAAATTAAATATTTTGTCTATAAAATATTCATTTAAATGATATTATTCTCTCTGTTGTTATTTGTTTTATTCATCTTAATTGTGTATTTTCAGAGGGAAAAAACAGTGCATGGTTAATAGCTTTACATCTCTCTGCGAGTTATTACTTACGGAACATTTGGTTAAAAAATTTATATTATAATTTAAATTATAATTCATAATTTATTATAATATTTTTTTAAAAAATATATATATATAAATTAAAAATAATTTTAATATCATAATTTTAATTTATAAACTAAATGTTTTCTTTGCTAACGAACTTATTAGTTATTGATTTATTAATTTAACTTGTGTATTTCAAGATCAAAAAATAGTTTCCTTAAAAAAAAAAGAAAAAAAAAGGTAGGAGGCCATTTAGTCGACCAGACTAGAAGTGGTAGGTGGTGATATTGACTCATTTGGAGCGAGGTGGGCATTTGGGGAAGTTTGGTGGCTTTTTTTTTTATTATTTTCTTTTCTATTTTATCGTATTCTTATTCTATTTTTATGATAAATTTTATTTTTATCTCAAAATTATAATTATTCTGTTACTTTACCTTTAAAATTGTAAAAAGTGATTTACACACTCTTCAAACTTTAAAATGTTAATAAGAATACTTCTCCTGTCACATTTATCTCTTAAATACTGATGTAGCACTAAATTAGGGACTATAAATTTAGGGGTTATTCTTTTATAACGAAAGTCAAAAAAACTTTAAATTCAAGTTAAAATTTTATTCAAGTTTATATTTTTTTTATAAAGTTTGAGTTTGAACTCAAGTTTGGGACTAAACTTGAGTTCAAGTTTTTCCTTCAATTCGAGTTCATAAACTCAAACTCAAGTTAATAAACAGTATTTTTTCTATTCTTAAAAATACTATAACTTTTTCGTTTTAATTATAATTTAGATGATTTTTTTCTATGCATTCACAACGAAAAAACGAATAAAAATTCACTCATATATATACCTTATTAAAATTTTTCATCACCATTGAGTTTTTTATTAAAATACTATTTAAATATAAATTTTAATTTTAATCCACTTAAATACAAACTCAAAAAGATTCTTAATTCAAATCATAACTCAAATGTGCACATTCAAACATAAACTCAAATTATAATTTTAACTCAAGTTATAATTCAAACTCAACTCAAAATCATCACTAAAATTACCAACTCAAAAATACAAAAGAACAACCCATTAATTAACAACAACAAAAAACCCCCCATTTTTTACCCTTCCGTCATCACTACAATTTCCATTCCACCGTCGCCAACTTGCTCCCTCCTCCACCACCAACGGCCCGCCCCCTAAAGGGTTTAGTTAAACGTGAATGATGACTTTATTGATTTGTTTGATTACATCGTATGACATATATACACGTACAAGTATAACTGAAGTGCTAGATTTTAGGAAGTACATTAACCAGCAGAAACTAAAAACTAGGGATGATCTATATTAGGTTGTTGAGACTATTTGAGCTTGAGAGATTCTCGGGGCTAAAGATTCTGCAGAGGTTCCCACGGTTGCACTGTCACGCCCCCAACCGGGGTGGGTGACGTGGAGCTCGATTAGGGATTAATAAAGCAGATCCCCAACCGGGTCCCACACTTAACTGCATTAAAATATAAATAATCTACATAGTCCAGGAGCCTCTGACACACAGGGCTCCACCCCACAGGATATACAGTATCATACATACATGTTCATGTAAATAAACAATTACAATGAGACATCATCCACGGTCTAGTAAATCCAAATATTTATTTAAGTTTACAGAATTTCTCAAATTCCTTACATTTGCTCAAGAGGATAACACAATCCTCGCTTGCTCGATCCGTAGCACCACTCAGCCACGATGCACCGCTCCTCGAATCTCCGGGAGGGGTTTAAACATTTGAAACATGAGCGAAAGGCCCGGTGGGATATAATTTGAAATAATTTAAATAAACGAGTAAATAAATAAGTGCGTAAATAAAGTAAATAGACATTCACCCCAAGCGAGCAGTAGGAACCTCACATCCTTTTTCTCAAAGGAAATATAATGAAACGATCAGACGTATTACGGGCTTGAATGAGTAATTAGTACAAATTACTCACCTCACCAAGTGCCCTCGCCCACCGGACCGGTTTGGGGGTTGCCCCGAGGATGCACTCTCCGCATCCTATCTAGGCTTCTGACAATAGACTCTATTACCAGTTCACAAGATCTCTTATCTTAAGAAATCATCCGTTTAACATTATGAAATCGTTCATATGACCCCACGAACTACTCAAGCCGCGGGCCCCATGGTGAACAAGCCATGAGGTTCCATGTGACAAGCTATGGATTCCAAGGACAGGACAAGCCAAGGAATTCCATAAACTAACAAGCCATGGTTTTTAAAACGTTTTTCTTTTCGCAAATCAATCCCTTTCTTTAAAACATTTTCAAGGCCAAAATCCTTTTTGAAAACAGGCTCACAAGGAAAAGGGATAGAAATCCTACCTCGCACAATCAAACACTGGGACTAGCGCGTTGCCCTATCCGGCTTCCGCTTCCTCAAGCCCCTTGATCCCCGAATCCCAACAGTGACATCGATACAAAACACCACTTTAGGATCAATCCTCGGTCCTAAAGTAATCCAATTTCAATCATATACCAAGATTCTCAATTAGTGTGCCATAATCCATTTTCATGTTCAAATTCCATTCCAAGGGTTTTGAATATCAAATCGAGGGTTTAAGGATACTAATCCTTTCATCCCAAGTTCCCAAATGAAGCTAATTTGGGTTTTCCCAACAGGGGTCAAAACGACAACTTCAGGCCAAACAGGGTCAAACCCGTGTACACCGGTCGTCGGAGACAGAGGAGTGCATCACCACCGGTCGGCCCGGTGGTGTGCACTCCGGTCGACCGGGTCGGTCGGCCGGTGGCCTCAACAAAGTCCGTCGGTCGACCGATGCGGTCGACCGGTGGACATTTCGATTCGCGAAAACTCGCGGAAATCATCCAAAACCCGCAAATCCAGTCCCAATTCACAAAATCTCAAGGGACAACCACTAGATCCGGGTTCTAGGTCCTAAAACAAGTCCAAAGAACCCAAGATCTCCAATTTCTACCCTAGTTTCACTCGAGAATCCATCAAAATCCATTTTGAACCAAAAATAAGTTTTAAATCCGAAAAACTTGAAATCCAAGAGAGGTTCTTTCAGTAATCTTACCTTGAATCCTTCTCTTGATGTTAAAAACTCTTTGAAATCACTCTTTGGCTCAAAAACTCGTTCGATTTGGGATGGAAATGAGAGAGAGAGAGAAACGGGAGTGAGAGTGAGAGAGAGAGAGAAGAAGAGAAACGGGGAAAAAAAAAAAGAAAAGGAAAGGAAAAGAAAAGAAAAAAAAAAAAAGAAAAAGAAAAGAAAAAAAAAAAAATGGCGTGTAAAAAATATAATGGTCGTAAATGCGCCCATACACACTTCGGATTAAATAAATTCTTGTAAATAATTTAAATACCTTGGAATCATTTAAACTCAATTAATTAAATCAGATTAGGCACACTAATAATCTTAATTACCTGAATTAATCTCGATTAATTCTTCAGGGTGTTACAGGTTGCAGCTGCAAGAGACTTAGGAGGAGGAGTTGCAGAGTGATTACGCCCAAACGTGTACAAAAACAAGCGGTCAATTGTAGTATAATTTGAACGGTCGATCCCACGAGGAGGTGTTAAATTGAACAAGAAATGACTAACAAATAAAAAGCGTTAGGAAAGAAAGTAATCAAACAAAAAAAAGGAATGAGTGTTTTTGATGATTTTTTGAACAATTTAAAATGGAGAAAATACAATAATAAAAAGTGGTAAAGCTTTGAGAATCCTCCGTATGCTTTGTTCACCTATTTAGATTTTGATTCATAAATAGACTCAATTGAAAGTTTCACATCCCAAACAATCAATTGGAAAATAAATATTTAAAGAACATACGAGTTAAAAATGTATTCGAGTAAATAAAATTATAACGTTTAGAATTAGGAAAAATTATCTTATGAGAAATCTAAGAGCGACAATATATCATTGGCAATATTGCAGTAAAAGACTACTCATAAAACAATACCTATCAATATATAATATAATGCAACAATCACATAAAAAGAGCTTGACTAGATTTATATGAAAGTTGACAATAAAATATATTAATAAGGTGAAGAAATAGGATAAAAGAAAATTATTTACTCAAATGTATAAAACCTACAAATCATTGGAGAATCACAATCTAAACAAGTTTACTACACATATAGGATCATCTCTAACCTCACATAAATACTCTAGCCTAGCTTGCACATAATTCCCACAAAACTCTAAAAAGAAAGTATGAGAATAAGAACAAGAGAACAAGAGAAAAATGTGTGGGAATTTAGGCTCTAAAATCAACAGCCTAACACACTTAACAAAAGCCCTATTTATAGAGTTTTGGGCATGCAAAAACGTTGCAATAGCAACAAGAAGAAGATGGGCGTTTTAATTTGGGTTCTACAATGCTTTATTTTGGAAGTAAAGGCTAATAATGCGGGAGAAAAATCATCACAACAGACACAAAACGCATCTGGCTGAAGAATCCCAACGGGTGAGACACGTGTCACGCGAAGAGAGGCTGAGGGGAGTAAGTGGCCGACATCAGGGTCCCATATGGATATGTGGCGTATTGTGATTCGCGGAGAAGAAGAACGACTAACATCTACTTCCATTGGAGACATGGGCGCGCTGTGAGTGGAAGAATCAACACGGCCGGGGCCCACGCAGAGAGAAACGAAGAAGCACCTAACACGCGCGTGGACGAGACTCGCCCGAGGAGGAAGGCTGTGCACGCCAAGCGCGCGTGCGATCGGGTCCAGCTAGGACCCATTGGTCTGCGACGCGGCAAAGAGCGACACGTGTCAGCTTGGTGAGACTTCGCGCGACACGGCTCGGCTAACGGACGACTGCTGATGGGTTAATGGGCCTCATTTGGACATTGGGCTTATCTTTCTCTTTATAGTTTTGGCCCAAGCGTCTTATTTTCCTACAAAACAAAATAAATTAAATTAAAATAGAATACTTTCACAAAAATATTTAATTAAAACTCAATTTATTTAGCAATTATGAACAATTTAGGTGCACTTTCATGCACTTATCACAGAGCATTCGCTAACACACCCCCGCAAGATGGTGTCATTGGAGATACCGATCTTGGAGTGAATTTGATTGAATAGATAGGAGCACAACGGTTTTGTAAGTGCATCAGCAAGTTGTTTGTATGAAAATAGAAATGAAAACGTTTTCAATCTCAGACAGAAATCATTTTTAAAAATGCGTTTGATAGTTTTATCAAGAGATTATTTTCAGTATAAAAAACTCATTAATGTCTCTCTCTCTCTACTCGAGAGATGAGAAAATGAAAGCAAAAAATGAAAAATGACTTATTTCTCTCCTATTTTATACTAAACTAAAAAATCATTTTTATTTATGTTTTTTGTCTTTAATTGTGCTAAACACCGTTTTGGAATCGTTTTCATTTTTTCGTTCTCGAAAAATGTGAAAAATTAAAAATAATAACAATTCCAAACACGACAAATAATTTTCATTTACCAAGTAGTCATTACGATAATGACTAATGGTAACTATCGTTGTGACTCATATAGTAATTATCATAATTACTAGTGGTCATAATAGTGATTACTAACATCATATGCTAAACTTTTTTTTTTTTTTCACGAGTGGGATTTTAATGTTAAATTTACTTTCAAATTAGTTCTCTTAGATACACAATTCAAATGTTCTTTTACAAGGTTTCTTATTTTAGATTTATGAGTTATGCATGTTTTATAGGACATCAGATGGCCAGGAGAATACCCGTTGGATTCTTAATGGAATTTAAGACCCGTAATGCAGAGGTGGCACGTAGAGAGGTGAGAAGTGGCTCTTGACTTATTAGTTTACCATTAATTTTTTTAGCCTCAGCCGGCGGATTAGTTTAAGTACTCTATTACTAACTTATCCACTGAAACGTGGATTGTTGATATTGTTCAAGATTTCTTTTAATGTTGGTTACACATTTGTCTTCGCACTTTGGAATTTTGAACTTTTGGTATGAGCATATTTGATATTTTGATGTCTTGTTTGTTTATTTTTTTTTTTTTTTAATTCCATTTTAAAAGAATTATGAAGCACAAATGTGCTGCTATGGTGGCTAAAAAAAAGTTGTTTAATGAATAATTTAGGCATTTTTTATTCAGAAAATTGATTATGGTCATTACATAAATTATCGAGTGGTCATTTCAGAAATTATTATAGTGTGCCAATTCAACTACTTTCTCCTTCTGGTAGCAAGATTTCTTTACTGTTTATACATCAAATAAACAAACTACCCTTAGAATCTAAAAAAAAAAAAAAAAAAAAAAGTTATTAGTGAATAACTTATGCATTTTTTATTCAAAAAATTGATTATGGTCATTGCAGAAATTATTGAGTGGTCATTTCAAAAATTACCGTAGTGTACAAATTCAATTATTTAGTTTTGCAAGTAGTATGATTTTTTTACCGTTTATACATCAAATGAAAAAATTAACAATAGAATCTTAAAAAAAGTTACTTAGTGAATAACTTAGATAGTTTTGTTCAAAAAAATAATTATGATCATTATAAAATTTATCGAGTGGTCATATCAAAAATTACCCTAGTATGCTAATTCAACTACTTTATTCCACATTTACACAATTTTTTGGTTAATAAAGAGCACTTGGACCTTTCCTCAAAGAAATTTATACGAGGCCCGCGAAAGAATGATCATTATATGGCATCCAATGAAGCTATAATGAGTTGCAAGTTACATGATTAATATATATTAATAGGATCAAACAGTAGTAGCAATATGCTTGTTGTTGTGGTTTTCAAATACTTTGTCCTTGTTGCCCCGCAGCAGCAGTAACATGATCAGCAGCAACAGCAGCAGTAGTAGTGGGTGATACAATTATTGATGGATTTGGAGGAAAATATCATGTAATTCAAAAAGTAGACGAGGCTTAGAGCAGCCAAAAGCCAGTAGAAGAGGTCAAGCCTGTCTTCGTGAAGATCATGTTACTGCTGCTGGACGGAGAATGTCTGGAGTTGGGCTAAGATGGTGTTTAAGAAAGGGGGGGAGAGAGAGAGAGAGAGAGGAGGGGCGGCGGGGAAAAGAGAGAAGAGAAAGAAAACGTATCTAGAGTTCTCAACAATATACATGCATTGGGTTCTAATTTTATGATTCTAATTAGGGTTTTTTTTTTAATCAACATATCCGACCATTATCATAGCTCAAGGGTTAACCCCAAAACCATTCTTCAGTAGTTGTGGTGTGTGCAAATATTATATGCCCCTTCAAACAACGTAAAGAATGATTTACATTCCTCTCATTTCTTAAGTGGAATTTCTTTGTAATTTGCCATCACCACACACCTCTGCCCTCCTCACAGTCACACACCAACATCAGTTTTATACATACATACATATATATATATATATATATATATAATATTCTAATTTACGCGAAATATATTCGTTGCAACAATGCTAAAAGACGTATTTTTTTTTTTTTTAATAATTATGTTAGATAAGCATTTATCGCAACTTCTAACGGACTACTAACTGAAAGGTCGAAGTGAATGGAACTAAACATGTTTGAATCAAATAGTAGTTTTTTTTTCCTTTGGGTAACTCCTGTTTTCTGCCCAAGAGAAAACTAAGCATATCCAGCAGTCCGCGTGTGTGTGTGTTAACTACCTCATATCAACAAATGGAAGTACGAGCATCTCTACAAAATTTCCAACTTTTCTTCTCAAAAAAAAAAAAAAAAAAAAAAAAAAAAAGGTGAAAGTGATTTACAACCAAGAAACTCTCAACCGGGTATAACTTTGGGAACTAGCTAGACAAATGGAAGTATAGTTGCAATGCAATTTACCAAGGTTTCAAATCCCCCTTAGGCCCTGCAGTCCAATTCAAAACCCTCTCACCAGGCATGAAGTAGACAGTCTTGTCATGAGGCAACTTACGAGCTAGCCCGTTCAGTATCTGATGAAAAGCGTCGCCAGACTGTGCAGGCTGCGGGAACATCATTGCCCGTTTCATGAAAGGATTTGCAAGCAACCTCTGCTTCCTCAAGATCACTTCCGGCGGAATGGATGTGAGGATCTCATCTAGCTTTGGCACATCTTCCTCCGCCACAAACACTCCTATTTCCTCCCAAGGGATAGCGTCCGCAAAGGGTAAAACTATGTCGTCGGCTATAATCACAGGGATGCACCCGAACACCACTGCCTCAACTAGCCTAGGACTCCACGGTGCCCACCCCAGAGGGCACAAACAGAATATGGCTCTCTGCATGTCTTCATAGTACGTGGTTGGGTGATCAGTTGAGATGTCAAACAGAGGGTTGTTCTTAAAATTCTCCCACACGGCTGCTCTAGCACCCCTGTTATCCAAATTCAGTGAGTTGTCTGAAACAATAAATGATAATTCCCATCTAAATTAATGAGGACAAGGCCATGAATCAATGATACATACAGAATATTGTCTCATTCCTATCTCATATATATATATTATATAGTATATAACCAACATATATCCACTTGAATCAAAGAGGTAGTACTAGTCTCTCTTTTGAGATAGTTATGGTGAAACATCAAATGTGAAGATCTAAGTAGACAGAAATTCAAGCATTGTCTTCTTATCCTACATTAGCCATTGATGACATCTTGGTGACTTTGTTTGATAGAATGACCTTATTTTTTTAAGTCAAGATACCGTGTTAAGATGAAATCCATGAATATTAGACTTTATTTCTGCTAACAAGAAAATAACATCTAAAAAAAAAAATCCATGACTTTTACATACAGCAATCTACAAACTCCCTAAGTTCTGCATCAAACATACCTTGCATAGTAACCACCTTCAGGATCATTATTAACATCATAAAACAAACCACGAAAGTAGACGAAGATGGACCGGGGAGTGTCTTGGGGAATCAAGTGGGCTTGCATCTTTTGAGGTGGAGCGTACGGAGGAATGGTGATTGAGCCCTCATTCAAGCACACGTGATTCCTTTGTCCAAAAGTCTGAACCAAAGTAGCACGCTGGAGCAACGGAAGGATTCCCCGCTCAATAGCTTTCTCTTCCTGCACGATATCCTTAGAACATAAAGCTTTTGCCCAAGAAAGAGTCATGGAAAGAAATATAGCATTAGTACAAGGGAGGGCATCTCATTTTGACCTGATAATGAAAGCAGGCTCCAAAATCATGGGGAACAACAAAGAAGTGATCGGCGCCTTCAGTCCTATTCCAAAAAGGCCAGTTTGAAGAGATGAGTTGAATGGCACTTCTCATCATCCTCGGAGACTTGAAGGGCAAAGGCAAGCCATTGGGAGTGAGATCACAAGTAGTATATATAGGAGTGTAAAACCAGTCTGCTTCCTCAGGATTAAGAGTTCTAACAGGGCTGGAGAGGAGGAATCTGTGCATGAAAATCTCGGCCGCAAACATGTGGTTGAGGCATCTGGGGTCCTTCTGAAGGATTTTCTTGTTATACTTGCTTGGCAGCTCATACACATAAACTTTCAACCTTCCTACTGGATTGTCTTCCAATACATCACCAGCACTTCCTGTTATCATTAATCAGTTAATTCCATTTGGTTATACATACACTTTAGTGGGACTTTGGTTTGTTTGGGTTTTTCAACTTGAAAATGAGGTATAATAGAGGAAGAACTAGAAGCATAATTGAAAATTTTTCTAGAAAAGCATACATAAACTTTAGAACTAAAAAAATTTCAGAGGTGGCGAATAAAATAATATTGGGGCAACACAATGTATAAATTGAAGACAAATACTCAATGGAACCGCATTGGGCCAGGGTTGCTTCCTGTATCATTCTTCAATTTTAGTTCCAATCTACTCAAGATAATTTGTGTGAAATATATATATATATATATATATATATATATATATATATATATAGAATGATAGAGATAGGCGTGTGAAAAAAAAAAAAAAAAAAAAAGGGCATTGCGCTTAAGATTAATTTATACAGAACTAATTAGTCAAAAATATATCAGTATCCTTTTAACTTTTTAACAATTAGTCAACGCAAAATTAGCAACAAACGGAGCAACTAGACGCAAAAATGCTAACTTCATACAATTCTAGTCCACATTAGAACAACAGGTTAGAGACAAAGTTCAAATGAAAAGAAAAGAAAAGAAAATAGATAAATAAATGAACATACCTGAAATTCTCTCGGTACGGACATCATGATGATCAGCATGGATTCCGAGAGAAAAAACAGAAACTAGTAGAAGAAGCAAAACCCACATGCAAATGTTCCTCATTTTGTCCAATGCCGGTTGGTTGGTTGAGAAGAAGAATTAAGAAGAAGAAAACGAGAAAATGCCTGTGAGTGGCAGAGAGGGCGTTAAGTCTAATATATATACATAATAATTTTAATATATGCAAGTTTGAAGAAATGATAAGATGGTTGGGACGTCGTGTGGGTAGTAGTTGAGACTTGAGAAGCTTTCTTAGAGTGAAGGTCTTTGTTTTTCGTGTTTTTGTTTTTCTGTTGTTTTTTTTTCTTTCTTTTTTCTTAATTTTAATATGAATGGAACAACAAAAATGGAGGTTTTCATTTCAGGTAGTCGGAAATTGCTTTAAGAAACGGGGAAGATTCTTTTGTGTCTGTCTCTTTCTTTTTTTATTGGTTTAAAAGGTTTTAAACCGAAAATGTTTTGAAAATGTAATTTTGCAGCAAACAAACTGTGAAAGCTTCATTTGCTTTGCCAGTTCGATGACAAGTCCATCTCACTCGCAACTCGCAACAAAATTGCTCCTCCCCTATTTGATTAAAAAAAAAAACGACGTATTCTCTCCTAATCGGTTCAAAAGATACGACATATTATTTTATTAAAAATTAAAGAGTACGTGTTATCGTTACTCGTTTGCGTTGCGTGTAAACGGAAGCAACAGGTAGTTTTTGTTTTAAACGCATGTCGTTTACTTGTATGTAAACGACATGTCGTCCAGTTAGAATTAAACGACATGCCTCCACTTATATTATTTATCTTAAAACGACATGTTTACTGTTCATTTAGCTTCAAACGACGCGTCGTTGAGTTCAAGAATTTTTTCAAAAAAAAAAAAAAAAAAAAAAAAAAAAAAAAGAAAGAAAAGAAAAGATATTCAATAACACAAAATCGTCCGTCATAAAGTTTAATTAAGTTTGTGCATAGTCCTCTTAAATTTTTTGGAGGAAAACCTTCAAGTTGGATGATAGTTGGATTACTTTTAAATATAATAATTAAACGAAATTTGATAAAAATATGATTGTTGAAATATATATTCTAGTATTCTGTAGACTATAGATACATACAGTATGATTAGATCCCCATACATACATACATACATGCATACACACATACATACATTCATTGGAAAAGGACTAGTCAAAAAAATGATGCCCCAAGGCCCAAACCATCACCAATTTTTTTCTGCACAAGGACCAGAACCCAGGCAGGCTAATGAAACATATATTAGCCTTTGAAATTTCAACCCCTTATGCGTTAACACAAAAATAAAAGAGAAAAAAGATATATATATATATATATATATAAGTAACGTGCCGAAATTCGGGTGGATTGCACATTGACGTCGGTGGGCACAGATAAGCTAAATTTAATTGAGCTCAACCAACTGTCTTTCATTTCGGTTGTCCAATTATCCCAAAAAAAAAAAAAAAAGAGTCTTTTCCTTTCGTTTATTTTTCTTCTTCCGCGTTGTCTTGTCTGAGGCTTCACACTTGAGAGCATTATTGTTATTCTATATAATTTTAATTAATTAAAAAAAAAACAGAGAGAAAGAGAGCAAAAGCAATCGGAATTGGTCGGAGGAGAGATCATCCTGAATCTGGAAGTGGAAGCAAAACATGGACCAAGACGACATCAACCATGTCAATACAAACGACAGAGACAGAGACAGTAATGAAAACGGAATAAATGATCATGAAACCAATAACAGAAGCAGCATCGTCGTCGTGGGCTCCGACTTCAATGAAATCGAGAAAAGTAAAGTTGCCATTTTGAAGGCTCTCCTCCAAAGAGAAGACCTTTCTTCGTCCCAGGTTTCTTTCTTCTTTTTTTTTTTTTTTGTTTTCCTTTTCTCTTTTATTATCTATTTTTGGTTTTAGTTGTCGTCGTTTGTGTTATGAGTTACGATAATGATAAAACGACAGGAAGTGGATGATTATGAGCTAAGACGGTTCCTGAGAGCGAGGGACATGGACATAGAGAAGGCATCAAACATGTTCCTAAAGTACAGGAGCTGGAAGAAGTCGTTTATGCCCAACGGCTCCATCTCCGCCTCGGAAATCCCACAACAAATCTCTCACGACAAACTCTTTATGCAAGGCTTCGACAAGCAAGGCCGCCCCATTGTTGTCGTTTTTGGTGCCCGGCACAAGCCCGGCAAAGTCGACGACTTCAGACGTATCCTTCACCTCTCTAACTACTTTTAACCATTTTCAATTGAATATTCATTACACCCGCATTGCATTGCATTGAGTATTATTGCTTTTCTTTTTTTTTTTTTTTTTGGCAGGTTATGTTGTTTTCTGTCTTGAAAAAATATGTGCCAGGTAACTCAACTACTCACTCTTCTCTTGTTGGCCACTTTTCTTTTCCTTTTTTTTTTCTTGTTTTTTTGTTTTTAATGTCTGTTGATAAAGGGGCGACTATAGGTTAGGTAGTTAGAAAATGAGGTGCAAATCCGGGTTTTTAATAAGGTTGATGGGGTGAATTAGAACTAGTCATAGTGTTAAGTTGAGCATGTGACATGAAAATATTAAGCCGGTCAATATTCCAGATTGCGTCTTCCTTTAGTTAGGGGTAACAATAAGGCCAAATTATTCAATCTATTTAGACAACCTTACGATCCAATCCAATCAAATTTCAACCCATATTGGATTAGATTGGATTGGTTGCAATATTTAGCAATATAACATTTGTGGCGAAATCCATTGGATACCTACTGATGCTCGTCCCTCTATCTTTGGTTGGTCGACGTAACTAACTTGAGGCTTTGAGCAGATGACCTTTTTTAGTTCTTCATACAGTTTCTTGGATCATTTGTTTTCAGTACAAACAATCTTGAGTTCCTTTTCATTTTCCGTCCCATGTTTGATGGAACGTTATCCATGATGGTTTGCAAATGTTCCAGAATTCCAAGAAGCGAGGAAAAGTTTACATCCATTGCAGATCTTCAAGGATGGGGATATTCTAACAGTGACATTCGCGGATACCTAGCAGCTCTTTCAATTTTGCAGGTTTGTTTCACTAACAAGGTGCCATAAATTATACATGAATTTAAGATATTGTTCCAATTGCATCAGCATGCTAAAACATGTATAGGCAACTAGAACAGACACATTTTAGAATTAACCAAGTCGTAGTAAGGAACTAACTAGTAAGAAGTGAGTTTATATATGAATTTTGTTGGACAGGATTGCTACCCTGAAAGGCTTGGCAAGTTATTTATAATCCACTCGCCTTATATATTCATGACTGCTTGGAAGATGATCTACCCATTTATAGACAGCAATACCAAAAAGAAGGTAATGGCACAAAGAAAACTCCTTTTGTATTAAAACAGCTCTTCTAACCATACCAAATAAGGACTCTCAATCTAACTTCTCACAGATAATGTTTGTGGAGAACAAAAAGCTCAAGTCCACTCTGCTAAGCGAAATTGATGAGAGCCAACTCCCGGAACCATATGGAGGCAAACTACCATTAGTTCCCATCCAAGACTGTTGACCTCTTCAATTGGTCCTTTTCCTTTTTTCCCCACCTTTTTTCTTTTTTCTTTTTAATTAGTAGGCCTACATTATAACACTACATAACAGTGAGAGGACAAAGATGGTTCCAAAAGGGCATATATTATTTGGTTCCAAAGGGCCTATATTATCTGTCACACCACAGTTTGAGATCATAGATTCGTTATTATTTGTAGGATTTTTTTCCCTGCAGTGGAAACAATTTGAGCTATTGATCCATGTAAATCTTACATTTCTCGTCAGCAAAACACATGTTGCAATTTTCATAGATGGTCTCTATGCGAACGGAGTTGTCCTACTCCCTGGCGGTGTCTTCCTCTCTGTGGGAAGTTGCACAGCCCAAGGTCTCAAGAATAACTTTGCCGAGAACAAATCTCGTCTCCCGTAAATTTCCCTCCCTAAGCAAGTGGCAATCAATATCAAAATTCTCCCCTCTTCTCACAGCATCCAATATGTTTCGCCAGCAATTCAGAAACTACCGCACCATCTTGCCCTACATTTTCCCCTGGTATAAAGACCTGAAATGTTGTCATTTGATGAGACAATTAGGCAAAAGGACTGTACAAATAAGCAGGTTGAAATAATATTACAAATTACGTATTCTTAACAAACCAGAGCATGGGGAAGTTGAGTAGCCGCACATTGATTCAAAAAGACTCTCAGTGTCGGTTAAAACATGTATAGAATCTTTCACAAGAGTAGCCAAGCCATAAACTTCTTCAACAAGTTCCTCATCTGATTTAAATGTGAAGTATCTCGAGAGCTCGGGTGCAAAATTAACTTTGACTTGATGAGCATTTTCGCTCGCAAACCTAAAGCCTTCTTTCTAGTCTCCATGATATAAGATAGAAGCAAAAGCCAAAACTACAAAAGCATCTTGAGGATTATTGACTAATGCCAGGTGAAATGCCAACAATCCAACCCTATCAGATACACACAACTTGGTTGGCACCGACACCTCAAACAACCTTGACTGCAAAAATACAAAACACGCACTAACATTCATGGATAGATAATGGCAACAAGCTCGTTTCATATCTAGAAAGAAAGAAACAAAAAAGATAACGACCAACCAATCCTTGTTTGTTTTAAATGGGACATATGACAAAGTGATACGAAAGGTGGAGTCTTTTTTATTAGGGTCAAGGATGAAAATCTTAACATTAACTTTTTAATTAACCCTCAAAGAAATTTCATAGTAAAAATATACATCCATGAGGTGCTTAATAATTCCAACATAACTATCTAGCACCGAGGGTAAACAATTTTCTTACCACAGCCTGTGGTCAGAAGGACGATCCCAGCTAAGCACCTTATCCAAATTGAAGAATAGTTTCTGTTAAGGAAAAAAAAAAAAAAAAGCCTTGTCAGAGTACTTAGGTAGCACATGGATTTTACTTGCGTTAACATGGTACAAACCAGATTTTGACAGACCACTTATGCATGTAACACGACAACAAACAGAACAAGAATATTAAATTACTGGCACTGCCAATGAACAAACTGTAATAGAATCCTAACAGCTCCTCCTTGAGTACGTAAAGGATACAATGCCACTTACAAAAAAATCATTAATAAATTTGAAGACAGTCCCAAAACTTGGAATTTAAGAAAACCAAGGATTATTTTGTTCTCACTACTTCAATCTAACTAGAGAGTATTGCCAAGTTTCTTATGAAGTACTTGATCAACCCAAATCCAATAATATATATATATATATATATATAAATTTTCACCTTTTTAAAAAATATTACTTTTTCCTGTTTAGCAATCCCAGTTTACCAAGCACATCCACAACTTCCCTCAATAATCTTTCTTTGGTTGTACTTACCATCAACATTAGAGAATTCTGATCACATTTTGTTCTAGTCTGTTGCTCGAGATACGCTGCCTGCAATCAAATAGCACTCAGCTACAAATTTGAACAATACATAGAAACCTGTCCTTTAATACTAAAAATCAACAAAAGAAAAACATACTTGAAGGGGAAGTACAACTTTCAGCAGATTGAATCTCTGAAGTAAACAGATTGAAGGCACAGCAGCTCCGTATGAGAGCATTTGGTTCAACTCAAATCATTATTCTGAACTGAATGAAGAACAAATGTTTTTGAAGAAATCAAGAACGTTAAAAAGAATCTTAAAACAATAAAATCGGACACAAGTTTAGTCTAACTTCTTTGGATACCTTATCCAACTTCAGAATGGATGAAGAAAGATCACGAATTGCAGTTTCAGACTTTCAGTGCCCTATGAAAACGACATGCCTAGACAAGCAGCAATTCTTAATCCATGCAAGATTCTCGCTGCACCACAGAGTTTGCGTAGAGTCCACTTTGGTTATTATGAAACAAAATTCCGAACTTGGGTCAAAATATTAGTCCAAAAAATTCACTCACATGTAAGGGGTGGAGAAAACCTACCACGATCCTCTTCAAATGACACTTTCGCAGGGATTATTTTTCGTATCTAAGTTCAAGTAACCCAGCAATAACAATTATTAGTAACCTTCAAAAATGTGAAATAGAAGGTAAGAAATATAATACCAAATATGAATTTTCAGTAAAATAGGACAAGAATTCTCAGTTTTGAAGCCCTCAAGTCTGCAATTCCATTTGGATAATCATGGATTTCGTTCGAGAGAGGGTCGGACAGCGATGTAAATAAGTGACAGAATCTGCTTAAAAGGAGAGCCTTTTGTATCCTCAGTCATCTTCTAAGAAAGATACCTGTTAATTACTTAATTGTGAAGTCACGGTTCAAGGTGCTTCGTTGAATCTCCAGCGAAGGAATGGCATGATTCCACATGTTTTTCTTGCCTCGGAGAAATCAGACCATTCTTCTCCTTCGTCTCTTGTGCGGGCTCTGTGAGGAAACTAGAGACCTGTTTCATATATCAGACGAGTAGGTAACAAGTTTGAAATGATGCAAAGTGCAAAACTGCAAAGAAATATTATGTAGTGCGTGCAGCAACAAACCTTCATGATGAACCGTACAAATTGGGAATCTTTTCCCAAGAACAGTTACTCTATCAAAAAAGTTCGGGATCTACAACAAGATGAGGGTAATGAACGAAAAACTTTGAACCATGTAACACGATGCATTTTACACACACACTTCTTAAAGCAACGCTAAATTACCTGGTCATTACACACACACACACACACACACACACACCTCTTAAAGCAACGCTAAATTACCTGGTCATTACACACACACACACCTCTTAAAGCAACGCTAAATTACCTGGTCATTAGTAGCAGAGGTGACAACATTGAAGCGTCTAGGGGCTTTGTTAAGAAGCCAATGTCTAACGCTTCCACCAAGTAGTGGTAAACCTGGATTGTTTTATTATTTTAATGTCAAGTCAGTTACAGATATTCTTCCATTTTGAAGATTTAGGCATTATTCAGTTAGAATTTGCTGAGGAGAAGTTTGTTAGAAGTAATATTAGCATTCAAGCATTTATGAATTTGTTTTTGATCAGTTATATATATATGAAGAGAACAAAAAGCTCATGTCTACTCGGCTAAATGAAATTGATGAGAGAGCCAACTCCCGGAAACATATGGAGGCTTGAATCTGTCCCCTTTCTTTTTTTTTTTTTTTTTTTTTTTTTTTCAAATTTTTCTGTTTAAATAGTAGGCCTGCCGTGAGAAATAGGACAAAATTTGGTTCGAAATGGGCGCTTTCTGTACGCTCACAGCCTCACACCACATTTTGACTTTTGAGATCATAAATTATTTGTCTAATGCGTTTTTCGGCAGTGAAATTAATTTTGGATTATTGATCTGTGTAAATCCTATATTTCTACTCATTTAACAAGTCAGCTTCATCTCTATCTGTTTTCTTCTTACTATTTTGCCAGCCACGCAGTTATTATCACTTCCTAATAAGATGGAAAATCTTGCATTTAACTGGTGGTGGAGGTAAGAAAAAGAAAACCATCTCTGCTTTCAACCCATGAGGATCGAGACCAAATAGAACTCAAATTTTTTATTGAACACCCAGATCAACAAACCTATGGAAGCAAAGTGGAAAAAAGTTGGTTTCAAAAACAGCACTATCCAGCTTTAATAACTCCTATGATCACTGGAACTACCAATGTGAGTTAAATAGCTCCAAAAAAAAAATCAGTTGTGTATTATTCAACAAACGACACCTGTCCTGAACCGGACAGCAGATACAAAATTTGAATAGTTAAAGCATGTCCCAACAGGCAAAAATAAGAAAGTTCTAAACTTTCAAGTTCTCCTCCGATATGGGGAAATGTATCATTTATGAAATCTCATAAAAGAAAAAATGCTCCAGAAAATGATCCTTCTTTATCAATTCTCACCCAATCAGCAGCTTGTTCTCGCTCAAGAAGCTGTAAGTGGGTACCTCTAGATTGTATGGTGCAGGCCCCTTGCGGATCCTGCCAGAAATGTCGTAGTGCGAACCGTGGCACGGGCAAAACCAACCACCAAAGTCACCAGCATTTGGCAAGGGGATGCAACCCAAGTGAGTGCAGACCCCAATAACAACAAGCCACTCCGGGTTCTTAACCCTCTCTGAGTCCTCTTGCGGGTGACGAAGGGAGCCAACATTGACGCTATTGGCCAAGTTGATGTCATCTTCAGTTCGACGCCTGATAAAAACCGGCTTTCCTCGCCACTTGACTGTAACGGTAGTGCCGGTCTCAATGCTGGACAGGTCAACCTCTAGGGAAGCAAGTGCAAGGACATCTTTACTGGCAGACATGCTGAGAACAAACTTGAGGATCAAAAGCCGGATCAAGGAGGCATAGACGAACCTCCCACCTGTTAGGACAAAATAGGCAAATGCGCGCTTGCTGGGGTCACCAGGTGGATAACGTTCATGGTTATGCTCATCATACACGATTTTTGAAGTGGGGTTCTTCACGGCTGCAACAGTAGCTGGAAGTTCACAGATCGCTCCAATATCATGTCCAGGAACAAGAGCTTCGGAAGAAAATCCTGAAAAAAGAAGTCAAGATTTCAAATCAACTGCCATTCGCTATCGAACCTCATGCAAACAATTTCCAAGCCAAAAAACAATAATGGAATACCATGTTTCCCCAAAAGATGCATCACGAGGCAAATTACTAATCAGCTAGAAACACGTTACTACATTCTAACTTGACTTTGAAAGAAACAAGTTATGAATTACGCACATAACCGAGCAGAAACTTATAAGATCATAAAGAGCCAGTTACATAGGAAATGAAAAGGAGTGTTTCAAGACTCATTAACTTCTGTGATACATGTGCCCCAGGAATTTTCTTGATACACAAATTGTGTCACGCAGATTGCATAAATGCCAAATGTACCTACTCTCTTCATGTTTAAGCTCGCTGAAATTTCAGCCTAAAAGCGAACGGATAAAATAAGGAAGCCAAATCACAACCCTAAAACTCTAAAACTCCAATCATTATAACCACAGCAATGAACAATAGGAAAGCACAAAGACCCTTATTGGAAGTTGAAAAATCAATAGAAAAACCAAAAGCATAAGAAGTTTCAAGAAAAATCACAGAATAGTCATTCAAATTCCCAATTCAATCGACAAATCCCAAATTTACATCCCTAAGTTTCCACCTTTACAAAGACCAACCATTTTTCAATTTGATAAATCACAAAAATTAATAAACAACGAATTTTGTTAATCAATTGAATGAATGAAAACAAAAATCGTAAGCATGGGGATCAAGGGAAAAACCGTAAATAAGAGGGAGAGAGAGAGAGAAAAAGACCTCTGAGAAGAGCAGGAAGAGCGTGAGGATTGAAAGAGGAGGAGAAGAAGGAGGGAGATCTAAAAGAAGAGGAATGGCGATCATCTCTTGGATTGGGAGAGATGAGAGAAGAAGCTGAGGCTGTTGTTGTCTGGAGAGGCCTCAGCCATGGAATCACTGACGACGACAGTCTCTTCCCTGCAATTCGCAGCATCTTTCTTTTGATTCAGATTCAGATTTGGATTTGGATTTGGATTTAGGGTTTCTTCTTCTTCCTCCTCTTTTTCTTTTTCTCAGCTTCAAGCCTCCAGAATGACTGAACAAACGATGAAGATGGAACGATGCGATTTTACTTCCCAACGCAAAAACGACGACGACAACAAGGACCAGAAACAAATGGTGCCTTTAGAATTAATTCCAAAACGTTTTTATTTTTTGTATTTTTTATTTTTATTTTAGAATTATTTTTGAAAATACGTTTGATAGTTTTATTCTGAGATTGTTTTCAGTTTTAAAAAAACTGAAATCTTCTTTGGTGGTTTAATTTCTAAAAACATGTAAAAATATTTAAAATAATAAATTTAAAAATAAATAAAAATATTAAATATATTAAAAATAATATATTAAATAAATTAAATATTATTATTAAATATATTAATATTAAATATATATATATATATACGAAAACGACATTTTCGTTTTCAGATATATATATGTCGTTTTAAATATATATATATATATATATATATATATATATATAAAATGACATTTTGTATATATATATATATGAAGAAGTCGAAGGAAATGGGGTGGCCGCCCCTAGTAGACGGGGGCGGCGGCGGCGGGGGGGGGCCGTGCAGTCGCAGACGCCGGTGGTGGTGGTGGCGGCCCTGCAGACGGGGGGGGAGAGGGGGGGTCGAGTCGCAGCGTCCGGGGAGGCGCAATCGCGAGGGGGCTGGGTGGGCAGCGCGTGGGGGCGGATCTCCGCCTCTTCTTCAGCCGGAGAAGAGAGAAGAAAAGAAAAAAAAAACTGAAACGACAAAGCCGGAAAACGAAGAAGAAGAAGAAACGACGAAGCCGGAAAACAAAAATGGAAACAAGAAAACGAAAACGGCTTTTTTCTGTTTTCAAAATTTCGGAAAACGACAAAGCCGTTTTCATTTTTGTTTTCAGACGTAAACTTTGCCAAACACGTTTTTTATTCCCGTTTTCAATTTTTTGCATTGAAAAATGTGAGAAACGGAAATAAAAACATTTCCAAACATGGCCAAAGAGCGTTGTTTTTAGGAATTCCAAAACAATGTCGTAGTGGTTATGCCCCTGCCGTGGTATTGCCAATGGGTAATACCATAAATCGCAATACCATATATTCGTTTGTTAACGTTTCGATTTAAGCATGTTCGCTAATTAATTAGTAAATTCGCGAAATCTAAAAGGTTAATTTTAACTATCGAAATGACTCAAATGCCCTTATAGATTAAAAAAAAAAAAAAAACGTTCTTTAAAGACAACCTATTTTTAAAAGAAAACTCTCATTAAAAAAAATAACAATAATAATAATAAAGAAGACAAGGAAAAAAAATCAACACTCTTTTAGGATGCGTTTGGAATTAATTCCAAAACGTTTTTATTTTCTGTACAAAAATAGAAATGAAAACGTTTTCATTTTTATTTTTGAATTATTTCTGAAAATGCATTTGGTAGTTTTATTTAGAGATTGATTTCAGTTTAAAAAAAAAAATTGAAACTGCGTTTGGTAGTTTCATTTTTTAAAACATGTAATAGTATTTAATATATTAAATAAATAATAATTGAATCCCAAATAAAAACACTAATAATTAATAAAATATGGAAATTACAATCTTAGCTTAAATTATTGTCGCCTATACGAATCCCACATTTGATTAGCTAGATGATCCCTAAATTAACCATGTAATTACATTGTTGTCGACCACCCATTTCAGATGTTTCTGCTTCTTGTGCATCCATACGATGTTGTTGTCCATGTTGCCCTTCTTGTTCTCCCTCAATATCTTCTACGGGCAAATCGACCTCATATTGTCTAAATAAAGGATCATCTCACATGTGCATCTTAATTTAATTATGGATCACACAACAAGCTATTGGTATAACATTTTGTCTTGGCATCCAATAATTGGTCATATGCCTAAGAATTTTAAACCTTGCTTTCAAGACTCCAAAGCACCTCTCTATGCAATTACACAATGAAGAGTGATAATAATTGAATAACTCTTGTGGTCCCGTTGATTGGCCACCGTTTCTAAACTATTGAATATGGTACCTCTAACCACAAAATGGTGCCAAAAGGCCTTGCGTGTTGCTATAACCGGAATCCACAACGTAATATTTTAGGGGGGAAGGGGTGGCGCCAAGAATGGATCATCTAGATCTCTCATAGTCTCAGTTAACAATCTAAAATCAGCAGCTAATCCTTTCCATTAGGTATTGACATAAGGGAATAGCATATCCAAACTACACGCCGCCATTACATTTTGAGTACATGAATGTCTTCTTCCTCTATAGACTGTCTGTTGATGTGCAGGTGCGACAACCATCATGTGTGTACCGTCTATTGCACCAATTCAATCCTATTAAAATAAATAAGGCGTGAGTTAGGATTAATTTAAAACTATTTGTCATATTAGTAGTTTATGAGCAGAGTCAAATTGTACCTTAAACCATGACCAGTACTTAAGGTTGTGTTGAATCTTTGGGGAGACAATGTTCATATTTGGTAGTTTTATAACTTGAGGTGCTAACACAGACAATGCAATAAGCATATTATCAAAATGCCGGTGTATTGTCTCTCCAAAATGACAAAATCTATCTTATATCTCTCTATTGCGATCTGAGTAAGCAATTGTTCTTAAGAATATCATTAGAGATTCTTCTGCTGAAATAACTGAACAATTGCTTCGAACGTGTCTCGATGCATACGACACATTTCAAACAAATTTTCGGGATGTCCATGTAATTGTTCTAAAACATATTCTCGTCCTGTTAACGCAGAATTATGACGAGGTTACCTAGTTCGTCTGTTTCCAATCGACATCAATAATTGGATATAATGTTGTAGTTGTTCATCATCATCTGATGATTGGAGAAAGTCAACAGCTCTGGCATCATTCTCACTATCTGAATCCATATTAACCTAAAAAATAAACAAGACTAGAACTAATCAAACATCCATATAACATTAACTAGTAAAACGAAGAACTCCAATGTAATTCAATCCAACTAAAAACAAATAACAAAGTCTAACAAACACAAGTCCGAGAGGAAAATCTATTGTACATGCTCAACAATACTTAAAAAAAAAAAAAAAATACGTCCGAGAGGAAACAAATAAAGAAAACAACATAATAATCATTTAAACTATAGGCTTTGAATCTATGAAAGATAATGATGAGCGGGCAATTTCATAAGCATCCTCCTAAGGGAAATGTCAACAGCCAACTAGTGTGTTGCCTTATTATACGCATTGTCGTCTAAATACTCCTCATACCCATTCAGCAAATCCATACAGGTTTCAATACTTGTAGATGGATTCTCTTTTTGAGCCTCAGCTAATGCCATAGTATGGGCTTGCCTATCAGCTAAATATTGTTGAAACAAATTAACCTTTTGAACAGATGTCTCACTACGTAGGGTAGCACTCTTTACCAAAGCTTCTATAGCCGCGTCAATTGCAATTTTGTTCCTGCGCTTCTTCTTGGATCGAGTAGTAGGACCCTGAGACCGTCTGTTTCTATTGTCTTCTGCACCCTGGACTTCATCCGAGTCCCTTGTACCCTCCTCTTCTTCTTCCGGTTGTGTGGCGCCCTTTTTCGCTGCATTCAAAACATTAATGGCAGTATGTGCATTCATTGAGCCCTGTCCAGTAGCAATAATCCAAAAAAAAAATCTGTGAAAGTTGGGCAAAGTTCTACAAACCCCTTTTCTTGAATTTCTTAGCCTCAAGATGTTTCTGACATTATAAAAAAAAAAAAAAAAAAAAAAAAAAAAAACAAGAGTAAAATACTCATGTGCAATCCAAACACCAATTCAACTCTTTTATATAACATAAGATGTTAATGCTCAAAACTTACTACCACATATGAATCTCATACTTCTTTTTCAGTCGTGACAGTGTTAGTCTCAGAATCCCAACCAAACCCTGTTGTTTCAATTAATGCCTTAAACTCCCTCGTGCTACGTCTAAGCTTATTTCACTTTGCTTTAAGCTGGTCTGATGTGAAATGCTTACCAAACTTAAGTGCTATTTCATTAGCAATTTTCATCCACATTTTTTTGTCTAAAGTTGATGTTCGTATCCCAGTCTTTGACTCCTTATATATCAGTTCTACATAAAAATCATCAATTACGGCCGACCATTTCGTATTATCGTCCTTATCACACATCTAAAATAACACTTTCATCATTAAAATAAATGTCAAGTTGTAAAGTATATAGACACACACGCGCGCGCACGTAGGGGCTGATTCACCCCCAACAGGGGTCTCCCAGGGGCTGATACAGCTCCAATGGGAGGTCCCCAAGGGCTGATTTAGCCCTAATGGGGGCCTCCCAGGGGCTGACACAGCCCCAATGGGGGGCCTCCAGTGTTGGGAATAGTGTCCTAGAAACATGAGATGTAATATGATATTTATTATTTATTTAATAAAAGAGTTTATTCATCATTTTATGTGCACATATTTATGAATATTTTATGAATATCAAATAAAAATTCCTTGATTATTTATGTAATCTTAAACATGGTATATAAGTGTTGTATACAAGAGGATAATGTTTAAGGATGATAATCAAAAAGTGATGTTCGTAATAAATCTAATTAAAGTTCGGAATCTTTAATTAGAACATTACTAATACATGTCATTCCCATTTAGAATGGAACGGTGTTATCCAGACTGTTAATATAGTGAGATATTGAATAAGTGTATTTTGCATAATGAGATTGTGTGGAACATAGATACATACACAATATGAATTTTTAATAATTTCGATTAAACATAGAAATTCTAATTGAGTCTACCGATGGTCATATATAGAATGATCTTAATCCTGAGTTCTTAACAAACTCTTATTTATGAATTTATGTCTTTTGATTTACTCGGTATGGATTCCGAGACCCTAAATCTTATTCCTTGTATTTTGAAGACATGATAAAATAGGTAGCCGGAAATGTTATTATATGAGATGGAATCCATTCATTCTTGAAAAAGAAGTAGATAAATAATTCTCTTGAGTGTTGATTCGATACTTGGATTAGTAAGAGCGGTCTGGTTCATGAATGTGTTTTATGAATCACTATTCATTAGAGAATCAATGGTACTCAAGGATGAAGATATAATTAGAGAGGTTAACGGATTCTACTTGACTCTAATTATGAATTATTCATGGAGGATCGATCTATATGCAATGACTATATCAAATGGACACTTCACAGTTTAGAAGTAATTAATGTCTATAATTTCGAGAGTTCAATTCCAAGTTTATATTGGAGTAACTATTGGAATTAATCTAATTAATTAATTAATTAAAGTGTTTAATTAATTATTAATTTTATTAGAGCTCGGGATTATAAGTCCATTAGTCCTGGCGTCGTTGTTGTAATTCTACCAGACACAGAGGGCAAAATGAGAATTTTAGAATTATCGAATTCTAAAATTAAATACTTAAAAAATAATTAATTGAGAATTAATTAGTATTTAAATAATGTGATTATTTAAATTTGAATTTGAATTTTGAATATAATTTAAATTTAACCTTTTAAACTTATTAGATAAGTTGTTCAATTTAAAATTCAAATTAATTTTAAGTTTGACTTAAATTCGAATTTGAATTTGAATTAAAATTAGACTACAAGATAAAGGATGATTTCTCTTCCTTCCCTATCCATATTTGGCACCACACACAGAGTTAGAAAACCCTAGGATGGCCGGCCACAATGGGATAATGTTGAGGAGATTTTTTGTTCCAAATTCAAATAGGAGATAAAGATTTGATTCTTTTTTAAAATTTGACTTCTACTATTTAAATATGAGAATAATAGAAAATTATGAATACAATTTTTGAAAACATTTTTTTGCCCTAATTTGTTAGAGTGGTCGAAATTCTCAAAGAAAATAGAGGAAAAAATTTTCTCCCAAAAAATTTCACATCGTGCATGCGTTGGTATTTGTAAAAATTCGAGTGTTTTTGAAACATATTTTGTCTCGCGTGTGCCCATACACACGTCTACGTGGAATCAAGGCATCGACGTGGAAGACTTTGGTTTTCTAAACACAAGCTTGGAGCAAGGATTACTCGAGGTCAAAGAACTCAAATTATCATCTGAGTCAGCCTCCAGGTATTTTTCCTAATTTAGTTCTTGACATATAAATTAATGTGATTAATTTATTCGTGCATAAATTAATATAATTTATAGAGTAGCTCAAAAGTTTTATGAAAATTTTTGTTATACACAATCCGCCTTTTCCCCATGCTTCTGCGTCTGAATTCGATTCGACAACCAACGGAGGAGCTCAGGCGAGAATAGAACGGATGAGCTCAGGTGAGAAGCAAACGGCGCAAGTCAGGCGAGAAGGAAACCAGAGAAAATGAAACGGGTGAGAAGAACGGTGGAGCTTAGCCGGGAAAAAGGGTTGGGCTGAAGAAGGGCAGAAAAAATTAGAATAAGGAAGAGAGAACGGGAGGCTAAAGAAAGAAAAGGAAAATGAAAATGAAAACCAGAAAATAAAAACATATTTTTTACATTTTCAGAATTTCACAAAACGACAAAAACGGTTTGTTTTTGTTTTTTAAAACAAACTTCGCCAAACGTGTTTTCTAAACCGTTTTTAATTTTTTACTTTGAAAAACGTGAAAATGGGATTGAAAACAGTATCAAACAGGCCCTCAGTTTCTCTCCGACAGAAGTCAAAAAGACTGAAGACCAATTAGCTCCTCCCTTAAAACTGATCTCTCTCTCAATGTCTCTTTAACATCCTCCGGCCAGTTACCTTTCCATTAAGAGCACCCTCCAAACAAAAACAACATTAATAGGCAAGAAATGTAGGCCTCAAACCGACACCACCTTGGAGAACCATTAGCCACTTTAATTTTTTTATTTCCTGCATAAGGGCTGTAAGTGGAAAATAAATGGGAACAACTGGTCATACGATCTGTGGCACCATAATCTATGATCCATGGGCTAGGCATATTTGAGGAAGTGAGGGTAGAAGGAGCTTGATTACCTTGGTGAGCATAAGAGGTAAAAGGAGAATTAGAAATTTGTGGAGACTTAAAGAGTTTTAGAAGATGCTCAATTTGTTCCTTGGTAAATGGAGGTTGTATCGAGGTAGATGATGGTTCTGCAGTAGGCTCAGTCACAGTTTTAACGCCTTGCCTCCCTCCTGTTTCTTTTTCCAATTTGGCTGCCAATTAGGTGGTTTCTCATGAAGCTTCCAGCAAGAATCTTTGGTGTGCCAGTGCCGTTTGCAGTGGTCACACCACGGCTTCTTCTTCTTGTATGGGTCACCCTCATTGCCACGGACTGCTAAGGCTGAACTTTCAGGCTCTGCTGGTGGCAAGAATGAACCAGTCATAACTCTCTTTCGTCCTTCTTCCTGCCTAAGTTCAGAAAAAACTTCACAGATTGTAGGAAGAGGACGTTTGCCTAGAACACGCCCTTTAATATCGTTAAATCTTGCATTAACCCCTACTAAAAACATAAAAACACGATCAATTTCTTCCCTTTTTTTAAACCTAGCAAGGTCTTTAAGATTCTCCCATTCGTCATTATAGTAAAGGTCTAATTCCTACCAAAGTGCCAACATTATGTTGTAATACATAATTCCACAGCCGAGTCTTCAATTCAAAGGCTTGTGAAAAATTCTCCAGATCCGAGTAGGTTTCACGCACGGCCTCCCATACTTCTTGGGTTGACACAAACAGATATGGCTTCCGAATTAATTCCTCCATGGAATTGAGAAGCCACGTAGTGATGAGTGAATTTTCAGACCTCCACTTTTAGAATGAAGGGTCAGGTTCCTTCAGCTTTGGTTCCTCTCCTGTAAGAAACCCTAGTTTTCCTCGGCCATCTATGGCTAGTTTTACTGATTGAGCCCATTCTAGAAAATTCCTTCCGTTCAATCGTACAGTAGTAATTTGAATGAAAGCATTAGGGTTGAAATCAGCATTATTAGAAGAGGTAGAGGGTACGGTTTGGGTTGAAGGAAAGTTTTCTGAATTCTTGGCCATAGCGGACAGAGATAAAGTCCTAAACCAGACTCTAATACCATGAAAGTTTCTGAGGAAAAAAATAAAGCCTTTATTAATTTAATTGGTAGAAAACCGGAGTATAAATAGGTTATAAAAGACCTAAATCCCATGGCTAACAGAATCAAAAAACTATGAAACTTAATAGGATAAGGAAACTATCATCAAAATATTCCTAGGATCTTTCTTAAAAAATAGAAACTACTCTCTAAACTAAGAAAGATATGTAATATCTCCTAATTTATACAATATCTCCTAATTAATGTACATAATTCAATAAAAAGTTATAGACGTCAGGAAGTATTTTGAATCATTTTGAAAAAATAAGAGACACTTTGAACATAATTCAGAAACATTCACGAAAATAATCCATTATTTATTTATTAAAAAAAAAAAAGCGAAAATCGCACGCACACACTACACACCTGAAGTCAAACCAACCCAACTAAAACTGCAAAATAAAAGGCCGACCGCACTAGCCACCAGTCGTACGTATCTCATCTGGTCACTACATCACCCAATTGCTAATTTACTGTCATCCCATCCTCCAACAGATAACAACAGCAATAACGATGATAATAATGATTCACAAAAAAAATTAATAGTAATAATAACAGTAGTAGTAGTAAAAAGAAACCAACTGCTCCTAGGCCTTAGAAATGCAGAAACGAATCCAGATGAGGTAAAAAAATCAAAAAAAAAAAAAACGAAGATTTAGAAATTTCGGAAAAGGTACAGACTAACGTTGTAAAATCTGGTTCCAGATCATCATTTTAGACTCTGTAAATTGTCATACAATTAATAAACTCAAAATTATATAATATGTCAATGCTTTTGTTGTGTGTCAAAATGAATGCAAGTATGCAATTTCAATCATCTGCATCTGCAGATACAGAGGAATGATGCGGAAATGACGACCAGACATCTTCCCAAGTCCTGCGACCCTCAGTTACCTCCTTGACAATGGTTGCGGCCTCTTCCACATCCACACGTATTTGATCCTTGCTGTCCCTCTCCCTTATCGTCACCGATGTTGTCGAGTCCACTGTGATCGCAAATGGTACACCGAGTTCATCAGTTCTCGCATATCTTTTGCCTATGGAAGTACCTGCCAAAAGAAAAACATCAGTTACCAGTTACCCGCAAAAGTACAAGCACATAAGGCCAGTTTTGGAATTGCATTTGTAACTCTTGTAAGTGAATATTAAAGAATTTCACCATCTGCCATTTGGTAAACCTGCTTTTGGCCAGATTATGAACTATCTGAGAAAGCAGCTTTTAATAGCAGTATGTTTAGTAAACAATTATGAAAGTGATTGGCAAAGAATTCAACCACTTTACATAATGATTATGAAAAGCTAAAGATTCAGGCTTTTAACTTCTACCATTGGCAGATCATGAAAAATATAAAAATATATATATATATATATATATATATATATTCTTTAAAGAAACACACCGATTCCAAGTTGGCCCACAAAGTGCAACAGTTATCACTGTCCACAGATCATTCAGAGCCATAAAATCAACATTTTCAAAACAAAATATAGAGATTGATTAATCATTGCAAGCCACAATGCAGTGAGTGAAAGTAAAAATAATAATAATAATAATAATAATAATAATAATAATAATAATAATTGAAGTATATGTATACATCAATGCATGCATGTGCTCCATTGTAATCAATTTTATAGGCCAAGGAGAGAATCTTTTATTACAAACCTGTAATGTCAATCTTATGAGAGATTCCAGCCGCAGTCAAAGACTTGGAAATGTCTTTTGCAACATTCTCATACTGTTGATTTTGAACCAGTGGGAAAACTGTGCACTTAATAGGTGCAATGAGTGGGGGGAACCGAAACACATTTAACTGTTCATCCCCGGCTTTGCTTGGTCTCATGTAGTAAGAGTGCTCATAGAGGCAATATATAATGCGACCAATACCAAAAGATGGCTCGATTACCGATGGTGTGAAGACTCTTTGGTGCTCTTTCTTCTTCTCCTTTGAAATCGTCACCATGCTCTTCTTAATAGTTACATTCTTCTCAAGAGTGCAGACATAAAACTCCACCTCTCCTTTGGTTTCTAAATTGGCCTTCATTTCCAAAGCTTCTTCTTCTTTCATTGCCTGAACAGAAAGCAAAAAAAATGCATAATATCTTGCCAAAAATTCACTACATAAAACTACAAAAGGAAGAAGCAAAAGAAAAGCTAACTGAAGATTCACCTCCAAAGCTTCAACAACATTCTTTTGGCTCCCCTTGAACGCAAGACCCAGCTCTTTCTTCACCGGAATCACAACCAATTTCTGAAATCCCACGTGCACCATTAATCAAATAAAGATGGCCAATATCAAGAATCATGATTAAAATAAATAAAATGAAGTACAAAAGAAGAGTGATCAAAATATAGCATTACCTCCACTTCTCTGGGCTCAGAAAATTTTTCAGCAGCAACAAGTGCAACGCCGCTTTTGTCCTATCGTGAAAAACAGAAAATCAACATTCAGTGAGTATGTAACCTTTGTCATAAGTGGACCAAAGCAGGTTATGGATTCAAATCTATTTTTTCTTCTACTACTGCTGTTCTGATGGTATCTACATGTCAAAGGTTCTGCATGCAAATTCTCTGCAGCAAGTTAAATATTACCATCTCATCACTATGTAAATATGTTTTATATTTCTTATTTGAGCTAAAAAAAAAAAAGAAGAATGGGATGTGTGTGTGTGTGTGTGTGTGTGTGTGTGTGGGGGGGGTGTGGCCGACAAAGTGACAGAAAAAATTATGCAAAACCATTTTGGTACAACATTAAAATGCTAAAGTTTTTAGAGAAACTTACTGAATGAGCACGTAAATCATATGCAGATCTATCTGCAATGCCGACACACTCAATCCAGCCATAGGAGGACTCAATCTCAGCATCCCAACAGTCAGCAGCATAGTGAGCCATTTCATTAGCAAGGTGCTGGCGGAACCGTAAATGGTTTTCATGTATACCAAGACGAGTAAGGAAAAGATATACTCTCCCAATGAAGTAGCCAAGAGTTTCATTGTTAACAATACCCTAAGTGAGATTCAACAATGTTGTTTGTCAAATTCTTGAACACATAGGAAAATCAAAATACACGGTGGGAATAACATTAAAAATTGACATGAAGCAACCTCGGCAACTGCTTCACCCAATCGAATTATCTTTGCAGATTGGCCAGAAGTTTGTTCTTTCCTTGGGAACATCAGAAACTCGAGATTTGCAACTTCCGAAAACTTTGGGTGAGATTTGTCCTCTGGATCAACAAAGTGCTCAATCTCAGCAAGTGTGAATTCACGAACTCTCAGAAGGCCTTGGCGAGGTGATATCTACAGGCGTAAAACACAAAAAGAGCCGGTGGTTATAGTTTCAGACGAAGAATGTGCCAGATCTCGCATGACTGCATTAAGTCAACAGCATAAGTATTGATCACGAATACCCACAGTACTAAGGAACAGAAAATGTCGAGTACAGAATATTCTTTCCCATTCTGTTAAGACATGAGAAGGCCAAATGGCAGTTTTGGGACACCATACACAATGCTAAAAGAAACATTTCCAAGCAGAAAGACCCGTGAACATGCTCATATGCAATAGAGAAGTATGCAATAAGACATGTTGAGTATTAAGAGAGCACTTCAAACCTCATTTCTAAAAGCCTCGCCAATTTGAGCAGCAGCAAAAGGGAGTTTGTTCCCATTGTAATAATACAAGTCTTTGAAGTTTACAAATATGCCTTGAGCAGTTTCTGGCCGCATGTATCTACAGCAAACAAGATTTAAGTATAACCTAGTTATCAAGACTAAAAAGGGAAAATAAATAAATCAATAAAAACCTCATAATTGAATCAGTACCAAAAGGCAACATGCTCACCCAGGGCTCAAGCCAGATGGACCAATCGATGTCTGGAACATCAGATTGAATGGGTAAGGATCCGAAAGTGAATTCTTAGTGTCCGGAGCTGTGATGCCATACTTTCTGATTTTTGCACCAAGCTCGTCGGATGACAGATCATCCAAAGTAGCAAGGACATGTCTCAACTCAGCAGCAGTCTCGGCAGAAATGGTAAGGTCCTTCTGAAGCTTTTCATTGCAAAAGTCCTTGAGCAAGTGATCAGCCCGGAAGCAAGTACCAGTTTTCTCATCCTTGACCATAAGATCGGTAAATTTATCGACATGCCCCGAAGCTTTGAGAACAATCTCAGGGGTCACTGAGGGACAGTGCACTTCCAACATGTTCTCCTCAAGAACAAAGTGCTGCAACAAATTAGGAATTCACTCAGTACTCCATACAAAAAGAACTGAAATAAATTCAATAAAACAATTTCCAAGTCATCTACGAATTTCCATATAATCAAAATTAGATTTAATTCGATACTTCAATATCAAACAGAATTCAATGGTCCAGTCCAATTAACATGAAAGAAATATCAGACAGAATTTATTAGACCTGGTTTGAAATTCAATGGTCCAGTCCAATTAATATGAAAGAAACGAATATCCAGCAGGTATAAACATATATACAACATATATGTATATATATATAGACTGAATCGAGAGATAAACAAACCTGACGCCAAAACGCAAGAACATTAGACCTAACAGCGCAACCAGGCGGACCGTAGTCATAAAGCCCGGCGACGCCGCGGTAGATCTTGAACGACGGAATGTAAAACAGACGACGTTCCAAAGTGTTGGCCACCGCCTGTCGGAAAGCCTCCTTGCTGACGGCGGACCCATCGGCGGCGCCGGTGACAGCTGCTTGGAGATCCTTCTCAATGGAAGCCTTCTGCAGCTTGAGCGCATTGAGGGCTTCGATGGCTGTTTCGACGTCTGGCTTGGGAGCGCCGGCGGCCTTGAGAGCACGGACGCTGTTAGCCTGCGCTTCCACCGCCGATTGCTTATCGGCGAGCGCTCGGCGGAGAGAATCCTCGGAGGACGCCATTGCTGAGAAGGTGAAGCTTAGGGCTCGGAGGTTAAAGAAAGATGAAACTGATTTGAAACCGAACCCAGACAAAGAAATGCAGCGCATGCGAATAAGAACGCAAGAATCTCTCTCTGCCTCTCGCTCACTACTCCACTACCACATTTCAACTAGGGTTTGGGTCTCAATATCCTCCGGTAAAAGTAAAGACAATGCTCGTATGTATTGTTCTCAATCGTAGGATTTGTATACCTTTTTAGTCTGAGAGAGTTTTGACCTAGATAATACAAAAAGAAAGATTTTACTTGTAAGATATTTTTCGTAGAAGGAAAAGGAATTTTTCTGATATTTTTTTATTTGTCACAACAACCCGCTTCGATACTTGAAACTACCCGCCCAATTCTTGGATGAATTTTTGTCTGAAAATAGGCCGGACCATACAAATTTCTGGCGTAAAAAATAGGCCACATAACATAATCTTCTGGGGTGTGTGTGGTTTGGAAGAATGAAAAGAAATTAAAGTTCATTTAAAATGAAATGATTTTTTCATTAAATGACTAAATCATCATCTCATTTTAAATTATTTTATTTTTTTATTATTATCTTTAAATATTATAATATTAATATTTATAATATAATTAATATTATATTAAAATAATTTATATTATAATAATTTATTATAATATTTTCTCTCACATAAATTTAAATTTAACTTTTTGTGTTATAGTATTTTACCTCGTATAAATTCATTTTTTTAACTCACCACAAAACATATTTATGTTATTATTATATGGTTAACTTACATTTTTTTGTCATGGTAGTCAATCACAAAATACCACTTAGGCTCCGTTTGGTATGAGGGATGGAGAGCAAGAAATATGTAAATGGTTGAAATGATGGAGAATATGAAGGGTGAGGAGGATTGCCATAATTCTTTATATTGTTTCATGAGATGCAAGGAGAGTTGAAAATGATGGATGAATGTATAGTTGTTAAAATAATATATTACGGCCCCGTTTATTTCGCTGATTCGAGTTTAAAATTAGAGTTTTGCTACAGTAAAAAGCTCTCACAAACAATCACATCTAACTTTTTTGCTACAGTAAAAAGCTCTCACATAAAATCAAATCTCAACTCGAATTAAAAACTCGAATCAGCGAACTAAACGGGCTCACCTTTCTCATTATTTGCCAATACTTTTTCTAGAGGATAAAAAAGTCTTCTTAAGCATGATTTGGATGGATTCTATGAATCATCTCATAATTGGAAGGATGTAATTTTGTGGTCCTAAGAGGATGAGCTCTCCTTCCATCTCTCCCTTCCTTCACCTCCTTCCTCCAACGGCCAGCTCCCTTCCTCCATTCCGCGCGCGACACGTGGCGGCCTTACTCCTCAGTTCCAATCACGTTGCGACACGTGTCCGAGTTAGTGATCAATTCAAATTCCTTCCCCATAAATCAAAGCAAATTACCGGATTTCTTTCCCAAATTAAATATGTGATTTCTCCTAATTTATATGTAATTTTATTTTGTTTCCTTTTCCTTTGTAATTTTCTAGTTTTACAATTTATTTCCTTATTTAATAGGCAACCTCTGAACACTATAAATAGAGGGGTTTGCCTAAGGTTTTGAAAGCTTTAAATATTCAGTTTTTTGTCGTCTTGCTGTCAGTCTTATATTTTCTCTCTAGAACTGGTGAGAATGTTTTGCAAGATAGGCTAGAGTTCTTTTGGTGAGGTTAGAGATGAACTTCTGTCGAGTGACCCAATTCGGGGTTTTGATTCCTTGTGCTGTAAAGTTCAACATCTGAATGAATTAAATCTCATCTAATTTTCTATTACTTTTCAAAATATTGTGTGCCAATTTTTATATAAGTTCAGTCACGCTTTTCTTATGTAATTCTGTCATGCAATGTTTTGTTATTCAAATTATTTTACAAATTGTCTTTTACTGCAATATTGTCATATTGATATAGTGTTGATTTTAGATAACTTGTAATAATAATATTTCCGGAGTCAACATAGAGATTTAATCTATTCAGTTCTTTTATTTTGTGAATCAAAACTGGAATTGGTGAACGAAACATTAGGGATTCTCGACACCTTACCGTTTTTATTATTAAATTTTCTTCATACAAATTCCCTTATTTTTATTTTATTTGCAACAAAATCTTGAAAACTCTTCTTTTGCTTTAATTCACTTTTCTCTAACGCTCTTATTCTACTAATCATTCTTGTTATTTTGTTATCTCTATGTGGATACGACCACCCTTCTGTGCTACAATTGACAGCTTGTGAACATCACTTTTGGGCGTTAATCACTTACCGATTAGCAAGATCTCTTTCATTAAGAAATCATTCATTAAACTTTATGAAATCATTATTATAATCCCATGAACTACAACAAGTCGTGGGTCCCCATGAACTACACAAGTCATAGGTTCCGTGAACTACAACAAGTCATGGTTTTCAAAGATTTTTCTTTCGCAAACAAGGCCCTTTCTTTAAAACATTTGCAAGGCCAAAACTCTTTTTAAAAATTAGGCTCACAAGGAAAAGGGGATAGAAATCCTACCTCGTAATTATCAAACCTGTTACTAGTAGCGCACTAGCTTCCGCTTCCTCAAGGCACTCAATCCGAGTCAGCAGCTATCACTATTACAAGACAATACTTTAGGATTCCAATCTCATTCCTAAAGTAATTCAGATTCAATCATATCATTTGATTTCTTATTAGTGTGTCATGATTAATTTCATGTTTCAAATCATCATTCTAAGGGTTTTAACTCCAAAACATGGATTAAAGATGCTAATCCATTTACTCTAGGTCCCAAAATGAAGCTAATTTGGGCCCTCCTTGAAAACAGAGGTCAAAATAGTATTTTCTGACCAAACAAGGTCAAACCCCGTGTACACCGGTCGACCGGTGACAGAGCAGTGCATCACCACCGGTCGACCGGTGGTGTGTAATCTGGTCGACCAGTGGCCTCAACATAGTCTGGTTGACCGCACAAGTCAACGGTGAAGAACACCAATGTGCAGAAACTCATAGAAATCAGTTTGAAAACCTACAAATCCAATCCCAAATCACAATATCTCAAGAGACAACCACTAAATCTGGGTTCTAGGTCTTAAAGAAGTCCAAAGAACCCAAGATCTCTAATTTATTCCCTAGTTTTACTCAAAATCTATTTTGGTTCGAACCAAAAATAAGTTTTAAATCCGAAAACTTAAGATTTCAAGAGAGGTTTTTCAGAAATCTTATCTTGAATCTTTCCCTTGACGTTGAAAACTTCTTAGAATTCCTCTTTCGTTCGAAATCCGGGTTGATTTTGAAATGAAATGGAAGAGAGAGAGAGTGAGGGAACGAGAGTGAAGAGAGAGAGAGAGATAGAGAGTGTGTGTACACACAGAAAGGAAAGAGAAAGGAGAAAAAGAAAGAAAAAGAAAAGAAAATAGATAAGTGTCAACATTTTAAAAGAACAGTCCATAAATGTGCCCATACACACTTCTGGGTTAAAATAAAATACTGAGAATATTTAAATACCTTGGAACTATTTAAATTACACGTCAGAAATATTTATTAATTAAAAACTAATTAATTAAATCAGATTAGGCATACTAATAAATCTTAATTATCTTAATTAATCACATTTAATTCTCCGGGGTGTTACAAGCGCCGATCATGGGCCTTATAAACAAGTCCTCGTCAACTAGATATTGCCATGTGAGGTCTCCAAGGCTAGAAACCTCATCGCCTAGATATTTAAGGCCAAGATTTGTGGTCCTTAAAGACAATGAGATTTTTTACGAATCGCAATCTTTACCCCTTCAAGCTTATTTGGTATATGAGTTCAAATCATGATTCAATCCAATGTTCTTGATTTATAACTTTTGAAATTCAATTTTTTCGTTAAAGAAAAACATTGTAGTATAACTAAAACCATGAGTTTGCACTATAGGATAACCAATATACCAAACGAGCCCTAATGTGTTGCAGATTGATTGTTGGTCTCATGTCACAAAAATAATAGGTTTGTGGGTCACATAAGTGTCAATTTGTGTCAAGGCAGGTCATGTTAGGGTTGAGAATTCTTCACCATTCATGGATTAGATTAATTGATGCAAATATTAACCCTCAACTTGACACTAATACAACCCACCGATATGAATTACAATCCATATAGAGAAGTGCTAACATCACTCTTTCTCTCACTCTCTTTATCACTAGCTTCATTCACTGTTTGACATGTGAATTCCGTTAATATAATATATTATTATTTAAACAAAAAATGACATAATAGAGTTCACATATCAAATAAAAAATATAGAGTGACAAAAAAAAAATAATATTAACATTCTTCATTCTTATTAAGAATCATGTTACAAGACACTAGAGCTAAATAGTAAGTATTATCTTTTATTAAAAAATGAGCCAACAATATGAAACCCATAATTTTATTTAAATATATTTATTTTATAAGTTTAAAATCATGATTTTATAAATTTATTATACTGTTTTTTTTTTAATTTAAATTTCAAAAATTATAATCAAAATCAGTCTTTATTTAAAGTATGGTTTGAATCTATAATTAGTGCTTAGCTGGGGCATTTATTTTTGTTTAATATTTAATTAGTCACCATGACGACCCCACTAAATAAGGCATTACGGGATTTGGGGGAACGGACATGCCTCGATCATCACCACCAATCGGGAATATACAGATACGTGGGTTCCCACAAGTAACAGCTGGATTGCATATTTGCAAATTCGCCTCGCTCAAACAAAACTTTACCAAAAAGGGACCCAAGAGAAAGAAGACGAAAGAATGAGAGGGAAAAAAAATCTGCCCAAATTTTTTTCGAAAATCACGCGCAAAAAAGTCGCATTTCAAAATGGCCCGCCCAATCCAAATCCTACAAATAGCATTACAAAAATACCATTTTCCTTCGCCAAACCCTCTCTCTCTCTCTCGCCCTCTCTTGAGTCAGAGACTTGGAAAAAAAAAAAAAAAAAAAAAAAGGAAAAAGAAAAAAACTCTTCATTTCCTTATCCTACGCCACGATCACCCAATGGCGGCGCAGGTTAGCAACAGCGACCTCCCCTGCGACGGCGACGGCGTTTGCATGGTGTGCAAGGTGAAGCCGTCTTCCATGGCCAACGAGACTCTCACCTGCAACACCTGCGCCACCCCTTGGCACGTCCCTTGCCTTTCTCGTCCCCCGGAATCCATGGGCGACGCTGTGAAGTGGACCTGCCCTGACTGCTCCTCTCTCTACTCTCTTCCTTCCTCCGCCGCAGTAACAGCTGACCAGTCGACTTCCGACTTGATCGCTGCCATCCGCGCGATCGAGTCCGACTCCTCCCTCACTGAGCGCCAGAAGGCCGAGCGACGCCAGGAGCTCATGTGCAAGTGCGACCGCGACGGCGATGGTGACGCTAAGCCTCCTCCTTCCGATGGCACTGGTGGTTCCGATGCCAATGCCGGTAACGAACTCCTCGATCTTCTCGGCGGCAATCTCAACTGCTCGATTTGCATGCAGCTTCCGGAGAGGCCTGTTACGGTAATGTGAATAATCGGTTATTTTTTTCTTTTCCTTTTAGTTTTTCGCTCTTCGTCTGCTTTTGCTTTACTAAAATCGTTCCCAATCGCGGCAAAATTTCAATTTTCTGTCATTTTCCTGGAAAAGAAATAAGACAGAAAATCGTTTTTTTTTTTTACCCCACACTATTCGTCTGGGTTTGGGTTTCGATACTAAGGCAGGCATTACGTTACGGAAATCGGGCCCAATCGTGGTAAAGTTTCAATTTTTCTGTTGTTTTCCTGGGAAAAGGACAAAAAAGCAGCATAAAAATTTTTATATGCTGGTCCTCCTTTTTCGAAAAAATCCAATCGATTGACGAAAATTTCAAAAGCCGAGAGTGAATAGAGTAGTAATCCTAGGCTTTCCTTGGATTGCGTGTTTTGGATTCTTTTGCATTTTTCATTGATTTTTCCCTAGTCTTCAGTAGATTGGTTAAAAGGAGAAAAAATAGAGTACCAAACAAGACTGTTTATTATGTCTTGGCATTTTCCTTTGCGTCATGGCTGATCCTGTTCCTTTTAGATGTTCAGGGTTTTCGGTGATACTGATTACTGTTTAATCCATATTAAGGATGTAATACACAACAGAGGTGAGGAAAATGGAGGAGACAAACAATCCCTTTCTTATTATGTTTTTATGATTATTTCCTCCGATGTTTCTAATTTTGGAAGGATCAAGGTTGGAGTTATGTGGAGGATTTTGAATCCCTTACCAAAACAAGTATAAATCTTCAAATCTATTCACTAATCCTCACACCCCAATGCCTCTTTCCACTTCTATCCTCCCTACCAGACAATGCCTAAGAGTTGAGTGCAATATTGCTTGCATTGTTTCCATTTCCTTTTCTGTTTTACTTGTTATTTCTTCTTTGTTGATTCAGACACGTTCTGGGCACTACGAAGAATCTTTAAATGAATAAAAAAGGAGAAAGGTAGAAAACAATATCGTCTGTTCTCAGTGCTGATTAGATTACTGCTCACCCATATAATTTGTCTTGGCATTTTCTTTTTCACATAGTTCGCTTTTATCATTGATTCCGTGTCTTTTTTATGGAAATGAAATGCAAGGGTGATTTCTGATTACTCCTGTATCAGAATTTCAGCAGGATGTTTTCAAATGTTGCATGAATTTTATTTTATTTCATTTCTGTTCCATTTGTGTCTTGCTTTGTGGTTTCAGACACCTTGTGGGCACAACTTCTGCCTCAAGTGCTTCGAGAAATGGGTTGGGCAGGGGAAGCGCACATGCGCAAATTGCCGCAACTCAATTCCACCAAGGGTGACGAGAAATCCTCGCATCAACTCGGCACTTGTCATGGCCATCCGAATGGCTAAGATCTCCAAATCCAACTCCCAGGTGGGACAACCCAAAGTTTATCATTTTGTTCACAACCAGAACCGCCCAGACAAATGCTTCACGACCGAGCGTGCAAAAAAGTCCGGAAAGGCCAATGCTAGCTCTGGAAAGATCTTTGTCACAGTCGCTCGTGATCACCTTGGCCCCATTCCTGCTGAAAATGATCCAACAAGAAATCAGGGAGTGTTGGTTGGGGAATCATGGGAAGATAGGATGGAATGCAGACAATGGGGGATCCATTTTCCTCATGTTTCTGGGATTGCTGGCCAGTCAGGTTATGGTGCCCAATCAGTGACTCTTTCTGGAGGTTATGAAGATGATGAGGATCACGGCGAGTGGTTCCTTTATACTGGCAGGTATGGTAATGCTTACATTATTGTGTCTTATCTTTTGCCATGTTATCTGATGAATGTCTTTGGTTTGATTAGTGGCATATACTGATTACCATATTGTACAACCTAAATCCTTAATTGTATTATGGTTTTTGTTTTCAATCAGAAAATGATGCCTATTTGTTGTTTGATTTTGTGCTAATGCCTTATTTCTCATATTTATTGTTTACTCCTGCCCTTGTTGTTTGATTTTTTTTTCCCTCCAACGTTATGGCGTCTAATTACCATTTTCTGATTTGTAATTGCCAGCGGTGGGAGAGACCTCAGTGGCAATAAACGCACAAATGTTACACATTCTTTTGACCAGAAGTTTGTAAAGTTGAATGAAGCATTGCGTGTTAGTTGCCGTAAAGGTTACCCTGTTCGAGTTGTCAGGTACGTTGAACACTAAAAATAGTTTGTTTTATTAATATGGCACTATTAATATAAACTGCAGTACTGACTATAGAGGTTAGACAATGAGAATGAGCTATTCCTGCTTGATTTTCTTCCCTGCATTCACCATTTTTGCAGATACAGAGAGATCTTCTGTAAAGATCTGTCACGACCTTTCTGTAGGGCAAAGGTTTCTTCTCTTATCTCATTTTTTTTTTTTTTTTTTTGCAGGTCTCACAAGGAGAAGCGCTCAGCTTATGCCCCAGAAACTGGACTCCGTTATGACGGAGTTTATAGAATTGAGAAATGTTGGCGCAAAAATGGAAGTCAAGTAAGATAAAAATGCATAGGATAACAATGAAAACAGTTAAACATTCAGTTAGGCTACGGCTTTGCTTTTTATGTCTACTGACAGTTTTCTTTTTATATGGTTTTAGGGTTACAAGGTTTGCAGGTATCTTTTTGTTAGATGTGACAATGAGCCGGCTCCATGGACAAGGTCTGCTCAAAGTCATATATCTCTCTTTGTGTAACCCTCTCAATCTATTGGACCTAATTCTTTGGTAAATCATTATGCAGCAATGAGCACGGGGATCTTCCCAGGCCATTGCCAGCTATTCCGGAGTTGAATAGAGCAGTTGATCTGACTGAAAGAAAGGAATCTCCTGCCTGGGACTATGATGTTAGTTAATGCTGTTTCAATTCAAACAATTGTCTTTTTCTTTTCTTTTCTTGTCGAAGATCTCAGCTTGGAGTGAGTTAATAGTTCAAAATGTTCTAACATGTACCAACTCCTATCATGCTTTCTAGGAGGAAAAGGGTCGTTGGTTGTGGAAGAAGCCTCCACCCCCTAGCAAAAAACGGGTGAATACTGATGATTTGGTGAATTTTGGAGAAAGGAGGAAATTCAAACGTCGCAAACAGAATAATACCGTCAGAGAACGGCTCTTAAAAGGTATAGTAGTATTCTAACATATTCAACCTGCATTTATTCTTTTGCGGTCTGCATTATTCCCCCTTTCTCCAACACCACATTGGCGTAGTAATGTTCTTACAAAACAAATTGTGGGATTTGCAGAGTTTAGCTGTAATATTTGTCGGAAGTTGATGACTCTTCCAATTACAACCCCATGTGCTCATAACTTCTGCAAAGCTTGTCTAGTGGGTACGTTTGCTGGTCAAACTCTTATGAGACAGAGGAATTGTGAAGGCAGAAGAACCTTGCGAGCCCAGAAGAATGTTATGAAATGTCCGCACACATCCTGCACAAACGACATAGCTGAGTTTCTTCAGAATCCGCAGGTATGACAACTGATCTTTACACTCTATTAGTAAGGACTAAAAAGAGAAAAAGTACAAGAGATTTTGAAAACAGAAGCCCGGAGTTGGTGGAGGCTGAACATAAACTTTATTCTTGCGGATCCCAAATAGGAGTGGTAGAAATGATTGTGTTTTTTTCCTACTGTTTGGTATGGAACAAAAAAAAAAAAAAAAAAAAAAAGAAGTGATTTGCAAGAGAGATTGAAAATAGGAAGAGTAGAGTTCTCTGTTGAGCATTTTGTTGGGAAGATGTACGAGTGTCTACTTAATCGGATTCTGTGTTTCCGTGACAGGTTAATAGAGAATTGAAGAGTGTCATTGAATCGCTCAAGCAAAAGGAAACGGAGTCGGAAGAGAATGGCGAGACTTCAAGCATTGGTGACGACATGCACGAACAGCCTGGAATGAGTGATGATAATGAAGCAAATTGTACTGAAAATAGGAGGAAGAAGCCAAAGAGATGCAGAATGGCACCAAATCTAACGGAACAGGGAATTCTGTGAAGTTGAGTTTATCAGCAGCATTTTAGTTTCCTTTGGTTTTAGAACATTTGCAAAACTATCTTCTATATATTTTCTTAGTTTCCCCTTTTTGATTGGAACGGCCAGGTGCTGGAGTTTGCAGCCAAAGAACATTGTTTTGTGATTTAGCTAGTGTGGAAAAACTTCGATGCATTTTGGAAAAAGCAATTATGCTTTTTTTTTTTTTTTTTTTTTGGCGATGAAATATTACACAACGAAAATGTCATCTAGCTACTTCAAGTTCCTATCTACCTTGTTAAGTAATTTTTGTCACGTTCCTTTCTAATCAAGATTCTGGCCTAACTTTTGCTGCTCAAGCTTCTCAACCAACGCCTTTTTTTCATCTTCCGGGAGAGAATTGAACATGAAGACGGACTTGTCACCAATGTCATCCTGGGAAGAAAATACAAGTTTGGAAGTCTTAAATCAAGGCTCTGTATTGAACACTAATTAAATGAATTTCATTAGCTCAAATCTTGCTCAGTTCGAACTTAAAAGAGACTTACCTTAATGGGCTGAGAAAACTTCCTTCCGGCGAATATCATGAAAAGTGCCATCCACGAGCCAAGCAGAGCAAGTTTTACCCCATCATCCATCAAACCACTCTGCGTGTCAAACCAAGCTCTTTAAAATTTAAGATTGCTACATTTGGACAAGCTAAAAAAAGAAAATTCTTAAAACTCAATTAACTATAAAACATCATTGTAAAAACTAGGTTGAAGGAGAGGCAAGAAGAATACCAGGTGGCCAAGAAGAACAGCGGGTATTATGAAAGTGAGAATTCCAGCTTCAAGCTTTCCATAACAAATACCTGTTTTCATAATGTTTTAAAAAGAAATTCATAGATATATAATGAAAGAAGGAAGGGATTCGTATTCGGAACAACCATAGTAGACATAACAAATATGAATGAAAATTACTACTTAACACGATCATTGATGATGCAATCACCACATAAGTAGGAATGGCAGCACATTTTTTACCTTCCTTGAAGACAAGACCGGTGAGCGCTGCAAACAGAGGACCGACAAACCAGATGGCGGTCGGGTTATCCACAATGTATTGGACCAGCCCCTGCCCAGACGGTGCAGCCAAGCTCGTGTATGTCACGGCCGACCCGACCACACCAAGCGCCCACAATGCTTGAAGCGTCCGCTTGATTTCGGTGACATATATGTGGATCAAGACCAATGACAAACCCAATCCACCCCCTCCAATCACGTATAACAAGTCGAGATTCTGCTCTATTAACCCTCTCAAGTTATCTGGCAAGAAAGCGGCTGATGCTGCAGCCACAAATGAGGTAGCCGCTGTAACTAGTCCTGATCTGTATAATATCACCTACAAATAATAAAAACTGATACAATTAGAAAAAAAAAAAAAAATTTGAAAAGTAGCTAATAATAAGGTCGGATTCTTCAAAGAAAAATATCGAGACAGAATTATAATTGATTAGACAATGCGAGGTTGGAAATAGTCAAAATATGATTCCACTCGTTTGGTTTTCGATATATTGATTTAACGATATGATCAGCTGCAAGTAAATATAAATAATAAAATACTGTTATGATTGGAATGGTATGGATACTACTCTTAGTCTTAGATTTAATTAATATTGATGTATAAACGGTGCCTTAGATATTGTTTTCGCATTTCGTCCAAATAATTATAAGAGAGCTCTTCTAATTTCAATGTTTTGGTGTAATCTTTTCTTAAAATTTTTTAGCAAGACAACTTAGAACTAACTAATTCCAACTAATAAAAGAAAAAGGAAAATCGAATAATTTGAGAAACATGCATATATGGAAAGAGAAAAGGAGAAACGTGCCTCTCGAACATCGGAGGGATCGACGGTCCAAGGACCGTAAATTCCTTGATAAACAGAGCTATCTCCGACAGCCTTGCATTTGAAGTTGCTTCTGCTTCTGGTTGATGAATATGATCCACTTCGACTACTACTAGTTGGAGTAGAATCACTTGTAGTTGTTGGAAATTGAATGTTACAATTATAACAATAATAATATTTGCCGGATTTGTGGAAAGGCTTGGAATAATCCGACAACCTTAGACTTGGAGTTGGGGAAGTTGTGGGTCTGTGTTTGTTGTGATCACAACACACGACCGTTGCCAATACCGCTACTCCTGACGCCGCCGCCGCCGCCATTACCCTTTTTTTTAATAACAAAATATTAATTAATTATTAAACAGTAAACACAACTCTCTCTCTACGACGACTTCACTTATTGATTAACAAACAAACTCCACAGTACTCACTTCTTCAACCATAAACCTATTATCTGCTCCTATTAACTCTGTCTTTTACGGAACCAAGAAACAAGTTGCGTTAAACTTGAGGAAAAAAAAAAAAATCTTGAATCCGCACGTACTTTGCTTCACTACCAACCACACACGTGATGATGCATCATTTGTCAAATTGTACCCCAACCCCAAAAAAAAAAAAAAAAAAAAAAAAAAAAAAAATCCATTCTGTGGCTCGAAGCTGACTCTTTTGGGCCATAGCCCAATTAGTTACTTGTTTGAACCCAACACAAGTGAGGCCCATTTAATTCAACCCACCAGGCAAGTCAAACCTAATTGGATCCTTGCGGAGAAATGAGACAAATACTTTATGTATGGATCATAATTTTTATTTTTTATTTTTAATTAATAATTTTTTTAATTAAATAATTATACTAATAAAAAAATATTAATTAAGAATAAATGATAAAAATTTAGATTCATATATTTTTAAAAGTAAATCTTACAATTTTCTCAATCCCTCAATCCCCGCTCTCTTTTTAACTTAACGTTGAGTCCCAGTTACTCTTAATCTAAAATAATTTCTCTTAATTTCTTGAAAATAAGAGACATTTAGAATCCATTTAGTTCGCTGATTTGAGTTTTTAATTTGAATTGAGATGTAACTTTATGTGAGAGCTTTTTATTGTAATAAAAAAAGTTAAATGTGACTATTTTTATAACTTTTTACTGTAACAAAACTCAAATTCTAAACTTAAATCGGTGAAATGAATGAAGCCTTAAAAAATGTGCCACTCTTTACTTCACCTCTTTAGTTTTGGATCGAAAATATCCTTATTTTTAATTAATAACTCTTTTAATTAAATAATTATACTAATAAGAAGATATTAATAAAAAAAAATAATAAAAATCTAGACTCATACACTCTTAAAAATAAATCTTACAATTTTCTCAATCCCCCTCAACCCCCGCTCCCTTTTTAACTCAACTTTGGGTCCAATCACTCTTGATTTAAAATAATTTCTCCTAATTTCTTGAAAATAAGAGACATTTAGAAGGTGTGCCACTCTTTACTTCACCTCTTTAGTTTTGTACCCTCTCAAATAATTATTACATAATAAAAAATTGAAAAAAAAAACCTGAAATCCACTTTATTATGTAGTAGTTTTAATGCACTATGAATTCCACTTTATTGTGTAACAGCTTAATGCACTAATGTGAGGTTAGATTTGTTGGAAGTATAATTTGGAGAATTTTGTCTTTGGATTTAAAAAAGTCATTGTGACTTAGTATCGTATTTTGATAAATGTTTTTTTTTTTTTTTTTTTAAATTTTGTCACATGAATATTCATAGTAATAAAAAAATTTATCTAATAAATTATTCTTATTAATAGTGTTAATTTTTAACTTTTAATTTTTAAATTAATTTAAGATCACATTAAATTAAAAAATATAAAATAGATAATTTTTAATATAAAAAAAATAAAAAATTATTAATAATACATTTTCTTTTTAGTCCTATCATAAGTCATAACAGCTCTCCTGTAATAATAATAAATAATAATAATTAGGCATCCGAACACTCGCACAAAGGAATGGGGTTGGGTTGATGATGACTTATCAGCCGCAAAAATTGACATTTAGGGATGCCGAAAGCAGATAACCAAAAAAATAAAAAATAAAATCCCATGCGCCTCAAACTCTTTGTCCTCCTTCTCTTCAATCAGGACAAGTGGGTCTCATCAATCATCATGGCTACATGCATTCTCATAACTTTAGCGTGCGCTTAATGAGTAGTATGATGATTTATAATTTATTATGATATTTTTTTTTATAAAAATATATATATTAATTAATAATAATTTTAAATTTATAAATAAACGTTTAGTTTATAAATTTAAAATTATTTTTAATTTATGTGTATTTTTTATAAAATAAATATTATAATAAATTATAATATAAATTTATAAATTAAACGCACGATAAACTAGATTATTTTTTTAAAAAAAGAAGTCTCAAAATGGAAAAACCCCATGGTCTTGCCTTGAAAAGCATGTCAAAGGACTCACGCGAGACCAGAGTCCCATTTTATCAGAAGTAGAAGAGAATCAAAATGATGAAATATGAATATACAACGAAAATGTCCAAAAGGCAAGCAAGGGAAGTTTCTTCCTCCCTTTTTTATTTTCCTTTTTTCCTTGTTTTCGTGGTGCCTTTTGTTTCTTTGTCGTTTTCTCGTCCTTTACTCTGTTCATTGAAAGTGAAACACAGTTACACGCACACACGACGACACCCTTTTGATCTTTTTAAATTTTATTTTATTGTTTTTTTTGGTTGTGCTCATCGGTCTTGAGCTTATGACGACTTGCTGGTGTCCCAGTTAAGCTTACTTTGTAGAACAAGTGGGCAAAAAGCCCCACTACAGATTCAGCATGCGTATTCCTTCTTACTGCATAACCTTTACACTATGTTTGCCAACGCTGAAAAGTTGGTTGAAGAAAGAATGTGAAGAGATTTTGAAAGAGAGAGTTGAAAAGTTGAGGTTGTTCAGTAGGAGAAAGAAAATAAAAAACAACAAGTGAATTAACTAGAAAGGAAAATAGTACAAGTGAGATTCATTATTATTTTGTTTTTTTCGTGAGTGTTTTTAATTTTTATGAGAAAAAATATTATATTAAAAAAATTAAATTGTAATTTAAATTAATAAAAAGAACGAAATAGATTTTGACAAATGATGAAGAGATTTTAAAAAGAAAAAGTTATCAAAAACAATTTTTAATTAAAAAACAGAGACCTATCAGCATTGAATTTTCCAAATCATACCCAAAAAAAATCTCTTTAAAATAGATATTTTCAATACACGTATCGAAGTATCTTTAAACTAAAGTATTGATATCTTCACAAAATATCAATATGTATTTATATCATTGCTTATCTTAAACTATAAAAGTACTTTTAAAAAAAGAAAAGGAAACCTTTGTTGAATTAATAACACTAATCACTCAGGGAAGAGAACCGCTAAAAATATTTTTTTTATCATTTTTTTTATTATTCTTTTTATTTATTATTTAATACGTAAATTTTATTATTTTATTTTTTTATATAAATAATAATATATTATGTTAATAAAATTTACATGTTAAATAATAAATAAAGAAAATAATAAAGAAAGTTACAATGTCACTAATATTTTTCTGTTCCGAAAACGAGTGTGGAGCCATAGATATCCAATCCAGTTAAATCTAAAAAAACGATTCTGTCGTCTCAAATTACTATTGGATTGTCCACTTCTAAAACACGTAATTATTATAAAGAGTGATCTCTTCATCATCAGAACTAATCGCACATGATGAGATACCATGATTTCTGCATCGAAAAGTTAACCTATGCATGCACTTCTAAAAGTTATATAGATTACCGTTCCACTAAGCATTTCGCATTAATTAATACGATCTATTATTTTTTTTCTTTTATTTTTTAATACACTTTATGATGTCTAAGATATATATGTACTACGGCGACGTAAGGTTTTCCACTTCAAAGTTTTCTATTTTCTTGAATGAACTTTAAATTTACTCCTAGGCTATTGTCTTTCTTCTTAAAGTTCATAGATAGCGGTATGTAGAAGAATTAAAAAAAAAAAAAAAAAAAGTAAGGTGGAGTACTTAGCCATAATTTCCTTCAAAGATATACTAAAGTCGAAAAATACTATTTATTAATGTTGTGATGTATTAATGACTAGGTATATATATATTTTGAAAGTGACAAAAGTATATATTAAAACTTAAGAGTGTGATATATATATATATATAAATTTTCTTTATTTTTTTCCATGCATAAATTATATCGCGATACATAACGGATGATGATGAATAACAGAAGTGATAATTTCAGTATTTTTCTTGTAAGAGAGAGCCAATTGATTTGAAGGAATTAGCACAAGTCCAAAAATCCAATAAAAAATTTCCCTCTTTGATTTGAAGTGACGGCACCAAAAAGCGGACCATTTGATTGGATTTCAGTTTCTCAAAGATATAGATGAGAGATTTTAGACATGACATATATGATCTTGCTAAACAAGTGAAATTTTCAGCCTATCCAGCTTTAACCCTCAACTAATTAATTCTCTTTTATCATTTTAGTTTAATTCCAACTTGTGATAGACAGACATTATAATGTAAAAGAAGATGCTTAGTACTTGGACACGCTCTTACTCGAAAAATAGAAGAGAAATGGATATGTAATTTGGAGCGTCGTGGGTCAAGCCGTAATAACCTTAAACCTGTCTTTGTCAAAAACGCTATCAGAATAAGTACTTAAATATTAGCCTATAGATTGTACTCTCTTTTTTCTATTTTGTGGTATGCATCATCCTTGTAGGAATTTCATGGTCGATCGCAAAGTGGTTTTGATTAATGACATGGATATTGCATTTGGAAAACTCACAAGTACTATCCGACATATTGGCCTTTCACAAGTGAAGGTATAATAATATTATCTATTTATGGAGTAGTCTAAACATCACCGATTAAAGTTGGATAGAGACAACAAAGGTAAGTTCTATTTAAGGACATGCGCATTTGGTTTTGCTTTGCTCCATGAATATTGTTAAAATGAGAAGACCGACCACCTACCTTGGATCAAAAGGTTGACAATAATGATCAAGTGAGAGAGAACATATAGTCTTCCAAATTATAGAATTAAAAAAATAAATAAATAAATAAAGTTATGAAGATATCACTTTCCCCACGTTCTCAGTTAATTGAGATCTATTCCAAGAAAGATGTCACTTTACAACATGCGTCATGCATGTAATGCAAAAACATCAAACATGCATAACTTTTATAAAAAATTATTATTATTATTATTATTATTGAAAGGGAAATAAAATCACCTTCATAGATAGATTTCAAAACCATGATCATCCATTTTTTTTTAAAAAAAAAAAAGTACATACCTATCAAGGTGGCTTTAGAAATAGCTAACATGAACAAACGATATTCACTTTAAATTTTAATGTGGCTTCTGAATTATATATATAGAGAATTTTGGACGATCATAGTTTTGAACTCTAAAACAACCTTATAAAGATGGTTGTGGAATTATCGTCGTACGGTCCATATGCATGTTTATTCTAATTGCGTGAGAGACTTACATATGTATATGAATATGATCAGTTAGAACACTGCAGATAATGAATTTTTAAAAACATATATACGATCACAAAATTGCTGGAGAATAATATTAAATGTGCCCAAATTAATCCAATATACTTTTAAACAACTTGTTCAAACAAATGGAAAATTTCAACAGCAAAATACACAATAGTAGTATGACATAATTAATATTGTAACAAACACATGGGTGATTGAATGATAACTAGAGCTACATATGGCTAGCTCGTACCATCAAAGTCGTCTTTGCCATGATGGTCTTCTCGTTTGGGTTGGGGATATTGATGATCAGAGGAAGATGAAGATGACAAAAATGAGGAGGAAGAAGAAAAGTAGGGATCATTGGGAGCAATATTAAAGGGAGATGGTTGATTAAAAAGATTGGAAGAGTGGTAATCCAACTCACGATCATCATTGCTTGATAGAAGTTGTGCGTAATGGTAGAGGTCCGGGAAAGTAGTAGCTTCGGATGGCCACGGATTAGGAAAAGCAGTAGTACTAGGATAAGGAAGAGGTAGAGGTGGAGAAGGAAAATTAATTTGTTGTACTGAGCCCGCACGGTTTTGTTCTTGTTGATGAGGAGACTGAACGACCATGCCACCTCTAGTAGTACTAGTACCGCCACCTTCCGTGTGATAGGCACAGTCGGGCGCATTAGGCTTGCCTTGAACTCGTTCCGGAAAATTAAGCTTAGCTTTGGTGCCTTTGAATTTGAGAGCTGCTTTGTCATAGGCAAGAGCAGCATCCTCAGCAGTGTCAAAAGTGCCAAGCCAAACCCTGGCTGCTTTTTTAGGATCACGTATTTCTGCTGCCCATTTTCCCCATGGTCTTTGTCTTACTCCCCTATAGTGCCGTCTTCTCACATTCCCTTCACAAAATTAATTTAGACGCATTATCATTGAAAGAATCTAATCATTTCGTAAAAGAAATACTCGAGAAAAATCATGATCAGTTACATTCCAATTATATGTTTTCATATGAAATATATAATATTATTGAAACTTCATAAAATATATATATATATATGTATATAGTACTAGAGAAAAATCATGAGCTACATTCCAATTATACGTTTTTCTATATAATGCGCCAGTTTCGCTCACATACATTGGATTAAAAAGCTCCTCCTTTTTTACAAGAAATTTAATTGTCACATATAATACAAAAAGAAATTAGTGCATAAAATGCATTTACACAAACACGAATACATACACATGCGTGTGCAGTATTCATTTGAGAGCAGCACGTGTGTGGGAATAGTAATGGGGGGACAAGAGATACATGCACACACGCCTCTTCCATGTACTACTTATTGCCATGCACTAGCTAAGACCTATTGTGAAGGGACAGGTATGATATATAATTAATTAGCACATAAAATTAGGTAAGAGAAAATTATTTGAATGCGCAAGAAGACTTCACTCCCTCAATTTTGAATCAAACATTAACATTCAATGTCATATAACATGTTTGGTAAAACTTTTAGCATCAAATCTCAATAAATTTGAGCTTGAATATGTATTACATTTGAAAGGATTACTTGAAAATAAATAAAAAGCGTTAGGGGTTTTCCATATATATTCTATACACACACACACACACATACAAGCGTACAATATATGATAGGAGGGAATGAATTAAGGAGTTCAGAGAAGGAAGGTTTGTAAACTCTAGCGTGTTCAAGTCCTGCATATTTATAAAACTATATATATATATATATATATATGTGTGTGTGTGTGTGTGTGTATAAATGTATAGAACATACACAAATGTATATGTATAGATTTTGAGAAAAGAAAGGTTTGAACGACCTTCCAACAAGTGGAGTTGTCGTTTTCAGGATTGAATAATTGGTTGGGCAAGCGTGTGTGTTTCTATCCACGATGCAATATATTTACAATTATTAGAAAGAAAGAGAGTAAAAGTAGACAAAAGGGCAAAAGCCAAAGGTCAAAGACGGGGAAGGATGGAATTATAGTTGGATGGGAACTCACGGAAGTGAACTCTTTATTCTGCAAAACTAGTACTACAATCGTATTTTATTATGCAAAGCTAATCTGACAGCGCGCGCACACACACATATATTGACTGATCTCTCTAAATAAACCACGTTTTTTTTTTTATGTAATATCAAAACAAGTAAAAAACCATAAGAGGTGCATGATGTGTTGCTTTGAGAGGCTTGGGGGAAAAGAAAAAGATGTTCTTAAGTTAATTACTATAAACAAACACATTATTTTTTTTTTTTTTTTTTGCACCACAAAAGAGAAAGCTCTTTACGGAAAGGAAATTCTTGATACATTGAACTTGTCAAAATAAGTAACATGCTAGATCAGACACTTTGACCCCGGATCAACTCCTTGTTTTTATGCACTAGATAGATATTTGATAGTCATACTACCGCATCTACTCAGCACCTACATGAATATATACACAAGGCTGAATATATAGATTATACATTATATATATATATATATATATATAGCTAGGACGACATATAAATCTATTGTGATCTTCTCGGAGAAAGAGATCAAGGTGGAAATGCATCTTGACAAATTAGAAAATGCATAAGAAGCTGAATAGTAAGGAAAAACAAACAAAGAATCAGTTTAATCTACCAAGAATGCAATTAAGCACTCATAGTTAGTACACTGTAGTTGTAAATTTACACCAACCTCTAATACTGAGATCTAGAAGACTCTAGATTACTTAAAATTCCCTTAAATGCCCCTTAAGTTTTTTTTCCGCCCCCCCCCTAAAAAAGACGAAAAAAAAAAACTCCTAAACCCAGTAAATTATAAAAGTTGAGGGGATCAAAAGGAGAGGTTATATATAATAAAATCAACCCCTAGCTAAAACATAAATTAATTAATTTAGGTATATATAAAAGTTTGTTAGTACCTTGATCTCGAGAAGGCTGTTGAGACGGATCTTGAGCAGCTTCTTGTTTGACATTAATTTTAGTAGAATCAGAGATATTGGGTGAAGGAGAAGTGGATTGCACCAAATTAGTCGATATTGGACTAATATGGCCATGTTGATGAGTGAGATCAGAATCAACCATAGCCGATAAGAAGCCGGTACTGTGGGACCAATTAGAAGGTTGCAGATCATAACCATGATAATGATGATGTTGATACTGATATTGATTCTGCTGATGATCATCATCTTCTTTGATGATCTCTTTCTCCTCCGATGCTTCTGAAGGAAGTGGCCGCTTGCCATGCCTCCGATCCACCTTTCTTTTTTATTTGAGCTTTTGATTTAATGTGCCTTTTTTTTTTTTTTTTGGCTTATTATCTAGCTATATATGTATATAACTTGTGTGGAGATTTGCTAGTTTCCCTTAGTACTAGTATACTAGTGCTTCAGATTAAAACACCAACCATGAATATGGAACGATTCTTAAGATGAGCTGCTCTAGCTAGCTAGTGTGTTTGAAGAAACGGGTGAGCTAAAAAGGAAGCACTGGAGAAAAGGGTAAAATAGGGTTAGGTGTAGTGCAAGGGCTTTTATAATTGCCTTATATATTCCTTCCTCCAACTTTATCTACAACAATAATCTCAACAAATTACTCAGGCATTTGTTTACTACTGTGTTTTTTTATCAAATTTATTTACTTTTTTTTTTTTTTTCAATCAAATAGGCTCTAGTATATATGAGAGTGATGTTTCTTTCTTTTCTTTTCTTTTTGGCTTTTATTTTTTTTTTTAATCTATTTTATATTCTCTTTCTTCCTTTTCAAACAAAAAGAACAAAAATAAAGTATACATTTAATTAAGGATACATGTCTCGATTAAGATATTTTTTTAATCGCATTGCGTTTCATTAATATTCATGATCAATCATCACATATGTATTAATAAAGGAGAACGATAAAATATTTTAACAATATATAAAAAAAAATTAAAATTTCTTATAATAGTATTTTTCTCTTAAGTTGTCACAGTCTCTTATTTTTCTTTTTATTTTTCACTTATTATTTTTTTATCTTTATTCTTTTTATCTTTTAAATGTTTTGTTTTTCTATTTTTTTATTGTGTGATATTTTTATCGTTTTATTTTTTATGTGAAATATTTAAAAATAATTTTTGCTCACTTTATTTTTATGAAAGTAATTTCTTTTGTATATGTTTCTATTTATTTTTATTTTTATCAATGATTAATTGTTTTTTTTTTATAATTTCTGTTATATTAAAAGTTATCTTTACACACATTTTTTTTTTTACAGTACTCCCATAGAATACTATCCAGGCTCTTATGTGGTAGTCTCTCCCACCCCTTCTCCCTCATTTCTTTTCTTTTCTATTTTTTTCATTATTATTATTATTTAAATTGTTTTGCTCTTTTGTTTTTTTATTTAAAAATTTTTCTTTTATTTTACTCGAATTAATGAACTTAACTTCTAAAAAGACTACATATTTTAACAAGATATCAAATTTATAAAGTTATTTTATATGGTGGCTCAACTAGTAAAAATAAAAGAATCAAATCTCACTTTACTTTTGTATACGTAACTATTCCTTAAACAAGTGGTGCAAATTAAGTCAACTTTTTTTTTTCTCCTTTTTAAAGGTTGTAATATTTACCATAGCTAGAGCACATGCATGGATGGATGTGGCTATCAATGAAGCTATTAGTTTACACTTTTTTGCATGGCATAACCATTATTCCACAATGGATCAGGAACATAAATAAATGAATTTTAAAATGGTCTACATTTTGTTCTTACACTTCTCTATTAAGCGATGTGGCGCAACTGATGACGTCCCTTGAGTTTTAAAGGCACCATTAAATAACAAAAAAAAAAAAAAAAAAAGAGAGAGAGAGAGAAATACTCTTCCTTTTTGGAATTATATTGGAGAGGATTAGGATCAGTAGATCATATATATATATATATATATATATATAATTGGATCGTCAGTTTGAAGTCAAACGCTGCAATTATATTGCACTTCCTATCGTCAATTAAGAGATGACATCTCACCTCCGCGTTCTAGTAATATATATATATATATATATATATATATATATATGGTTCTTAATTCCTTTTTTTTATTCGTTTTTTTATTTTTTTTTCCCCTTGCCGAAACATCTTAATTTGTCTGACCGTTGAAAATATGCATGTTTGACCAGTCCACTTGCAAAAACATGTATGCAACAAGTAAGTCCGCCTATGTTTATCAGTTTATGCCTTTTGTCTTTGTAATCTCGGTATTAGTTCTAATCAGTAACCAAACACAGAAGAAAAATTCTATTTTTATCATTATTAACATATTATCACTATAAATAAAAGAATATATTCAAATTGTCACATATCAAAATAAGTTTATTTATTTATTTATTTATTTATTAGCTTTTCGTCATGGGTAATAGTTATCTACTACTAGAACATGCCTATGAATAGTAATAAATAGCAGTACTTAGAATATTCTTGCAATCTACACATATATATAGAATATTAAAATTGCATCACTAATTAAAAATGTTATTTGTAATCAGTATTTAAGTGGAAGTACGAATTAAAACGGCCAATAAGTAAGACTCAAGTTTGTTTTTTTAATTAATTAATTATATATATACTTTCATGTGATCATGTAAGTATATTCATCAATTCTCGTGCAAATACACACACATATTATATATGCATTTGATATATATATACGTCTTAGAAGCTCTGGCTAAAGATAGTGAGCAAGAGAAAGACTGACGTCCAAATGAATAGGGACAAGATTTCAGCATCTACTTTTATAGACACACAAATCTTTTCTCAAAACGACAATATTGATAGGCATATATATATATATATATATATATATATATATAATGTATGTATATATGAAACCAACGACTGAGAGAGAAGCAAATCTGCTTTCGGTCCGCCCCTGCTTTGTATCCACGGTAAAAGACTAAAAAGTTGGCATTTTGTGAGGAACCCCATAAACATGTCAATATGCATGCATTACTCCCTATATTAAGCTAGCTAGTGTCCATGTCAAGAATCATTTCTCTGACATGTGCTGCCGCTAACTCTTCTTTATACATACATACATACATACACACACAAATCCGTGACAAAACTTAAACAACTAATATATGATAGCTTTTTGTGGTGAGAATTTTTTTGTCGGCAAATACGAATTTTTAAAATTTATGTTGTATTTAGTTTGTTAATTTGAATTTTTAATTTAAATTGAGATGTCATTTACTTCGTTGATTTAAATTTAGAATTTGAGTTTTGTTACAGTAAAAAGTTTTAAGAAACAGTCACATCTAACTTTTTTACTACAGTAAAAAAATTTTCATATAAAATCACATCTCAACTCGAATCAACGAAGTGAACGGGCCCATGTGAGAGCCTTTTACTGTAGTAAAAAAATTTAATGTGATTATTTTTTAAAGTTTTTTACTGTAATAAAACTCAAATTCTAAACATGAATCAGTGAAATGAACAAGATCTTAGATTACATCAGAGCAAAATAAAAAAAAAATATATGAAATTATATAACAGAATTTAACGGAAGTTTAACAGTTTAAAATTATAAAATTTTAAAGTTGTGTTTTTACCTAGCGTTTATTTATTTTTTAACAGGTATGTAAGGTTGGAGAATTCTTTACTAAAAAAATTTCCTTATATCATGTACTGCTTTCAACTGTGAGATCTTTTATTAGATTCCCTCAATTTTACATATATTTATTGATTGTGATTTGATTTTAATGTGATTTAGAATTCTGGGTTTAGACTGCAATGAGTTGTAATATACATATATTGTGTGTATATGTAGAGACTGAGAGGGGGCATATACGTGTATTTTATCGGTCTTTCCAGTAAGAGGTTCCTCTAAAGTAACACTAAAAAATTTAATCATTTAAAAACTATGTTATTTTTCTCTAACATTAATATTATATTTAATAATTGTCAGATTATGTTTTCATACCTACATGTTACGTTAGAGACAATATTTCTAGAGAGATTGAAGAAAACACCTATTGTTGACGGTGTTTTTCTGACAACTCGTAATATCCTCCCGTAAACACTCGCGATTATGTTAATCACAGGATTATGAAATGAGCTGAAAAATAATACAAAAGATACGACCAATTTATAGTGGTTCGGCAATAATATTGTGCCTAATCCACTTGTGCATGCACTATTTTTGAGATGAATACAAGTTTTCTCTCTGTAATACAAAATGTTTTCTAACTCTTTACCGGGTTTTTGTTTGCTCTATTTATAGGCCTTCTCACGTAGTCATATATTCCCGGTTCCCAAGACAGAAGCCATCTTCTGTCCTCAATCTGCGAGAGGGTAGATGAGTTCTCATGATGAAAATTTCAGAAATCAGGCGGCTGATGCTGCTTGTTTGCCGTCTGATTTCCTGACTCTTGCAGCTGCTGTCGGGTCAATACTTCCCTCCTCGAGTTGACATGATCGTTGATAGGTCGAATTGCAATCTTGCTCGACACCTAGGTCATAAGGAATCGGGGTAGGTTCTTCGACGTCATCTGTCGCGTGATGACCCTCGGCGCCAAGGACACTTTGCCATGGTTCTCCCCTCGACGTCGGAAACTGACTCTAGCGAGGAGTCCTCAACGCGTGTCATACTGGGGAATGGTCAACTCATTGACCGTGGTGTAACAATTACCCCCTAGACTGGGATGTCGCAGTGCGGCTTCCCTGGCTACCCAACGTCGAGGATGCCACGTGGAAGATTTCTTCTGGGGGCAGTGACGGCTGCTTGTCGGTACAACGATCATTGCGGTTGGTTTCTCGGGCAGTGGGACCGTCACGTCGATCGTGTCGACTGTCACGCTTCCGCCTCTCGGTTGCCACGTGGCATTAGCAGATGAATCACGACGGTCCGATGAAGTGTCCTTTCGTTGCCTTTCCCCTGACCATTAGATCATGTCCCTCCATTTCCATCGTTGGATGGAGACGCATGACCTTCTACAGTTGAGATTTAGGGGTTCTTGGGCGCCTATTTAAACCCCCGAGAGGGTGTTGACACGACACAATTTCTTAAGTGCCGTTACTCTGCCGGATTTTCGCCAGACGCTCTGCTTTCGCGTGCTTACTTCTCCCTCCATTTTCAGGCTTCCATCTTCCGACGACCGGTGAGTTCCCGTTCTCTTTTCTGCCTGCCATTGTTCTTGCGTAGTTGCGTGCGGAACGGTCAATGAGTCGACCATTCCCCGGTATGACACGCGCCGAGGACTCCTCGCTGGAGTCAGTTTCCGGCGTCGAGGGGAGAACCATGGCAAAGTGTCCTTGGCGCCGAGGGTCATCACGCGACAGATGACGTCGAAGAACCTGCCCCGATTCCTTATGACCTAGGCATCGAGCAAGATTGCAATTCGACCTATCAACGGTCATGTCAACTCGAGGAGGGAAGTATTGACCCGACAGTAGCTGTAAGAGTCAGGAAATCAGACAGCAAACAAACAGCATCAGCCGTCTGATTTCTGAAATTTTCATCATGAGAACTCACCTACCCTCCCGCAGATTGAGGACAGAAGATGGCTTCTGTCTTGGGAACCGGGAATATATGACTACGTGAGAATGCCTATAAATAGAGCAAATAAAAACCCGGTAAAGAGTTAGAAAACATTTTGTATTACAGAGAGAAAACTTGTATTCATCTCAAAAATAGTGCATGCACAAGTGGATTAGGTACAATATTATTGCCAAACCACTATAAATTTGTTGTCTCTTTTGTATTATTTTTCGGCTTATTTCATAATCCCGAGATTAACATAATCGCGAGTGTTTACGGGAGGATATTACGAGTTGTCGGAAAAACACCGTCAACAATTGGCGCTAGAAGGAGGGCCGGGTGCCTTGAGCGCCAGACCTCTTCCTTAGTCCCCCGTTTCGGGGGGCATTGTTGTATGTCAAGAGTCTCACATCGGTTGGAGACGAGGGCCTAGGGGTGCATAAGTGCCCAAAGGCAAACCCCTCCTATCAACCGAGGCACCTTTTGAGGAAGGACAAAATCGTGAGGGCTCAGTCCAAGCAGAAGGCCCAGCCACAGGTAAGCTCAGAGCGGACAATACCTCGGCCGGTGAGCCGGCCGGTGTGTGCCAGATTCTGGTGTCAACACCTATATATATCAAATTAACGAAACATTCGTATGTTGATAAGAGAGGACATGCCATAATATATATATATATATATATATATATATATATATGTGTGTGTGTGTGTGTGTGTGTGTGTGTGTGTGTGATGGTTGGCCGTCATATGGAACATGTGATCCTTGTCACCTTCAAAGTTCAAACACACGTACTGAGCACTTCACGCGTGCTCATGCCCCTTGTGCTCTCTTTTTCCCTTGCCTTCATCAATCTTTATCAAATCAATACCAAATCTATCTCACAATCTCACTTTAAAACTTCCTAGTATATATATATATATATATATATATATATATATATACATGTAAAAAGAATTTATATATGGGAATGTTTGTAACCAACTAATTGTCTATATATTCCTAGCTCCTCCTACATATGTACATCCCCCATTGTCGTTTATATATTCCTATTCTTCATTAAATCAAATAGCTATTAGGTGATGTCCGTGAATAAAAATCACTGTGCAAATCTTATGGATAATATGTGGCTGATATATATATATATATATATATATATATATGTTAACGGTAAATCTATTACTTTGATTTCATTATTGAAGTGAGGGTTTGGATTTTTCCAAGCCAAATTTAAATTGAAAAAAAAAAATGAAAAACCTCATGGAAAATCATGTGTAATTATTAATTAACGAAAAAGAAAAGTTGATAATATATATGTGTGTGTTAAATTGAATGGGCACGTTGGCGTTTGGGTTGAATTAATTAGAGTTGGATTAAAATGAAACTATGGTCATCGTTGCCAACATATATATATATATATATATATATATATTCTCTTTTTCTATATTATCTGTGAGGTAGGAAAAATAATAGAACATTAATCTAGGGAATTATCAAGTTAAAAAATTAACCAGAGAGAATCCTCATGCCCATATATACCAAGACTCAATAAGTTGTTATTTCCCCCCCATAAAAAAAAAAAACAAAAGAAAAAGAAATAAGAAAAAAAAGAACTGTAGTTAGTCTGTACAGATCTGAGACATTAATTATCATCATATGTATTTATTCTATATAAAAATTGTGTTTCAATAATCGCTATATATGGTTTGAACTGATATTCAAGGCCTGAGCGGTGAGCATATTCAATTTGAAGTGAACTTTGAACAAAGCTGGTCCTCTTTCATATTTATTAGTCTCTCTACTTATAATAAACCAAAATTCCCCTTAAGAATTTCAGGTTTAAACTGAGTAATACCTACAATAATTTAATTGTGGTCTTGATCCAGCATGCAGTGAGAATGGAATTGGAGAAATGCAACATGATTTTTTTTCCTCAAGTTTAATTATTTTTAGAAGCTAGGGTTAGACAAAAATACTTTTTGTCATTCCATTTATTTTGTTTTCTTTTTTCCTGTTTAAGTTATTCTTGTGTAATCAGACGGTTTAGAATTCCCTCAACCTCACTAATACCGCTTTATCTTTTCAATGTGGAATTCCTTCTTTGTTTGCTAATTTGTGATTGGTATGTGTTCCTAGCTAGCTATAGAATACATATGTACTATATATAAAAGAGGGTGATCTGTTCTAACCTTCTAAATTGAGATTTTTTTTAAAATTTTTTTATTTTTTATAATTAACCTTCTAAATGGAGATTAGTGACATGCAAATGTGTGCCCCTGCAAGATTTTCAAGGGTCCAAGAGCTAATTTTCAACGTAAAACACGTAGGATACGGGTCAAAAAATAACTAGCTAGTTTGAATATAAAAAAGCTTCTTCAGGTAGTGAAGAATGGAAGATCAAACCATTCAATATTATTATATTAATTAATATGATAATAATGGAATATGAAAGAGACAAGTTGCAGGGCAAGGTCAGAAATCTGACCTTCAAACCGGCCTCGCTGCGAGTTTGTCGCTGACTTTTTTGGCCCAAACCCGTCACTATTATGGTCACTTTCCTAAACGAGAAAAAGAACTTCCGACTATTTCTTTAACCTTCGCAAGCTAATTTGAAGAGGACTTCTCTAATATTTTCTCTTTTTTAAAGATTTTGGTATTTTATATTTATTAGATGTTCAATTACTACGTAATTTTATAATACAAAGTGTGAGTATCATTCTAAGATCAATATATAAATAATTTTGTTATTTTAAAAATTGTTACATTAAAATCTCACTCTTTTACCATATTATGTAATTTTGACTTCGATAGCCGCGAAACTAGAAGGAGGGAGAAAAAGAAAAAAGTGGCCAACTAAAAAAAAAAAAAAAAAAAAAAAAAAAGGAGTACACATGAAACCGAGAGAAAAATGTAATGGAAGTCATTGTCGTATCATCTATTTTTCCGTTCTCTTGCAAAAGCTTAGTAGAGTATCTGATTCATCTAAATAGCAAGAGAGAGAAATAAGTCATCTGATTTTGCAGTGTAAATTTATTTAATTTATATTATTATATCTTACTTTTGACTTTAAGATCTAATTAATTACCTATACCTCTTCGATGGGGAAATTGAGCTTTTGTTCCCCCACACAAACGACTTTTTTTTTTTTGGAAGAAAGCTGAAAAAACAACATTTTGGATACTAAGAAGTAAAAGTAACAGATATTTGATATTTGAAGTAAATAACACTAAAAAAAAAAAATTTCCACGTAAATTTTCTTTTAACAACTGAATATACGTGGTAGAAAGATTTTTCACCGCCTAAATTTTTAATGTACTAGGTTTTTTTTTTTTTTTTTTTCTAATCTAAGTTACTACTATTTATTTTAAATAATTTTAAAATCTACTATTTACTTCAATTGATTGCTCTACTTTATTGTCCCCGCTCTAAATTAGTATTCCTCCAAGAAAAAATCGCTATACTTACTTTAAAGTGTATGGGTTTAAATTTTTATTCATTACTCTTAATTAATATAATTTTAACTAATATAGTTATTTAATTAAAAAAATATTAATTAAGAGTTAAAATAAAAATCGAGACCCATGTACTTTAAAGAATATGTCTCTTTTTTAAGAAAATTATAGATTATACTCCTTAAATACCTAACTTACTAAAAATCTCTTTTAAAAAACTCTTACCCCTCAACTAGTAATGTATAAAAAGATAGACTTAGAAATAAAGGGGGCTCGGTATTGTTAAAAAATTTCCCCTCCTTTTGGACCTTTTCCCTTCCTCTGATTAAATGACGAGTTACGAAGTTTCTGCCCAAAGCAACTAGTTTGGGCTAAAGAGGTCCACAAGATGAAAACATACATGGCGGGTCTTACCTGTGAACACCTTGAACTTTTTGTGGTTTCTTACTTTCATCCCTAGTTTTTTCTTGCTTGATAACTCAGTCCCTAAATTTTGGAAAATTAAGGACTAATTCAGAGAACAATTTGTCAAAACGCATATTATGTCAAAATTAAGGACTAATTCACAAAATTGCTTGAAAAATTTATTAAATTTTATGACGTATTTTATAAAGTATTTTATGAAATGTTAAATGTTAGATATTAGTACCCTAAGTTAATACTTTTCTAAAACTTAAAATTATAAAAAAATTAAGAGTCCTAATTTAATGTCTAAATTGATCACCTAAAAGTCACAACTTAAAAATTAATTCTATTTATGAATGAAAAATTAAATAGCAATTATAGACGATTAAGAAAGAAATAAAAGAGAATATTAATGCTATAAAAATAAATAAAATAAAGGAAAAAAATTAATACTAATAAATAAGACAAAACTGAACAAATCCTCAACAAAATAACTATACAAAAACTGACTTGTTGCTGCCTTGTCTACTACCATTCTTTGAAAAACAATAAAACCAACGACTTGTTGCTGCCTGTCTACTACCATTCTTTGAAAAAACAATACAATGGTGTATCTTCTCTCTGGCTCTACCAGCATTCCTCGCCCCTTCTCCTTTCTCTTTTAACACGTTGGTTTTCGTAAGCAACGTCGTGACTATTGAATCCTATACAACAAGACCACTGTAATGAACACAATTTTACGCTACAATCAGACTATCAAATTACTCATTAAAAAATTGCCAGCGGCCAAGTTGGAGGTAGACACATGGGAAAAAAACATATTATCTTTGAAATGTCAAGAACTAGATGTCTAGAAAATTAAAATCATGAGCTAAGCAATATGGTCTCAAATGCATTTCTTAGGATCATGAGGCCATGGTCCACATTGTTAGACACTTGTCACTGCCTTTGGTGTCTGCATATCGAAAAAAACATAGCACGAAAACTTAGCAAGGGTGCAAAGGCTCTCGTAACTATAATGCAGCCACAGTTAAGAGAGAATCAGAATTGTCATCTCTATTCTTCTTTTTTCTCCCTTTTTGTTTGGGGGGTGGAAGGAATGGAAACCAATTCCCTCATTCTTACGTGCAATACATAATGCCAAGAAATTAATTTACGTGCAAGAACTATAATGCCAAGAAAGATATATAAATATAAAAATGTATACATGTATTGAAGATTGAGATCTGTTACTTCTGTATGTGTGAGTGAATAATGGATAAGCAAGCCATACCAACTCAGTTAGATATTCTGACTTTCTTTTCAGTGGTCAGTTGGAGCAGCTCCAGAGAAAGAACAATGAGAACTGATTGGCACATTTGACTCAGAACTTTCAGGCAGTGGCCTTTGAAGAGGATTGCCATATGCCTGGCTCAGATTTACGTGCATTGGTACGGGATAATAAGGTTCGTGAGGCACTGGAAGCTCCCCTTGGTGATTGGTAGGGAGAGGAGGCACATGGGATGGTGGCAACGCTTGTGATGATAAAGTAACATGTGAGGCTGTAGCTGGAAAATGTTGCGCACTATTCTCGGGCACATAATCAGCAGAAGGAACTGCATATTGACTTGCATTTTGAACAATGGCATCCCTTGTAACCATCTCACGTTCAAACCTATACCTAGTCAATTTGGCATCCGCCACACATGAGGCATGTGAGAATTTATCTAAAGACTTTTTTAGAAAAAAAAAAAAGAAAGTAATAATACTTCAAAGATATGTATCAAACATATGACAATTTTATAAATCGGTTGGACAAATCACATGAAAAATTGATTTCACTTATTTTTTTTTAGTAAATTTTACTATTCTAAGCAGAAAAAGAAAAATGGTGATTCAACTAATTGAATATAACTCAGAACTTAGACATATCACCCTTCAAAATTTAAGAATAATGATTACAAGATAAAAGTTAAGGGTATTCAAACTGCAATTTGATTCTGGGAAAAACAAAATAACAATACTTGTTCACTCTATTTGTTTAATATGTTTCCCTCTTTAAATTAGTGAAAAATCATGGTATTGGACCTTGAGGCAAGACTCTAAGGTAACAATTTAAAACTAAAGCCATCAACCCTAAAAAACAGTATTAAAATAACCCAACATGAGTTGATTCCACTATGCTTAATCTTAGTCTTCTATTCCATTGTGAACATAATTTGATTCCTCCTTAAGTGGAACATATAATCCTCTTGTACCTCTTATCAACAAGAGAGTGATTGTATCACTATCTAAGGTCCTCAAACACGTATTTAGTCACACAACAACAAAAGGCCTCTTACAACATTCAGGTGTCTAAATAAGATGACGTTACGAAAGTTCTACTGCAGTTTTGTGCTGGCTAATTCATAGATTAGAATAGATAAATCATAAGAGATAAACTATATAAGGAAGTAAAAACTACCTTACCTTTCATATGGATCTTGCAAAGACGAGGAAGGATTTCCATACAAGTACGGGTTATGTGTGTCTGCTACATAATGTGAATCAATGTTATGAGGAAGAGCGGCCTGCTGAACAACATGCCTCTGCTCTGTTGGAGGATGAATGCTTGCCAACGGCCCATATTGATCATGCTGAACAACATTCCGATGCTCCATTGGATGTTGAATCACAGCCATTGATCCATATTGATTATGCTGAACAAAATTATGAGAAAAAGGCGCTGGCTGAACCAAATTCCGATGCTCTATCATTGGATAAATGCTTGCCGATGAATCAACATTATTTGGAAGAGAAGCCTGTGGAACAACATGCCTCTGCTCTGTCGGAGGATGAACACTCGCTACTGGTCCATATTGATTGTGCTGAACAACATTCTGAGGCTCCCTTGGAGGTTGAATTGTAGCCATTGGTCCATATGGGTGGTGCTGAACAAAATTATGAGAAAAAGTAGTCTGCCGCACCAAATTCTGATGCTCTATCGTAGGATGAATGCTGGTTGATGAATCAGCATTATGTGGAAGAAAAGCCTGCTGAACAGCATGCCTTTGCTCTATTTGCGGTTGAATGCTTGCCACTGGTCCATATTCATCATGCTGAACAACATTCCGATGCTCCATTGGAGGTTGAATCACAGCCGTTGGTCCATATTGATTGTGCTGAACGAAATTATGAGAAAACCCCATCTGCTGAACCAAATTCTGATGCTCTATTGTAGGATGAATGCTTGTTGATGAATCAGCATTATGTGGAAGAGAAGTCTGATGAACAACATTTTGATGCCCTATTTGAGGTTGAATGCTTGCCACTGGTCCATATTGATTGTACAGGGCAGGTGCAACTATCTGTTTTAATCGAGTATCAGGGAGTTGGAATGCAGGAGTATGGTGTAGTCTTGATGGTTGCTGGAACCCTTTTTCCATAACCGGAGATGGGAAAGACCGGGGTATTGCAACAGTTGAGTAATGCAGCCTATCAGCAGTAGGTGCTGTCGAAGTGAGCGGGCGGAACAATGAAATCAGGCCTTTCACCTTCATTCACAATTCACAAAGAAACTACATTATCTATCAGTTAAGTTACTCTCAAATACCAGGTCCAAAAACAAATTACAAACCACCCAGCAATTAAAGTGCAAGAAGTAAGAGAATGCTCTACCTGCGTGCCACTAAGCTCTTGCCTAAACTTGGAACCCTGGTAGCTGTCTCTAATTGCAACTTTAAACGCAATCTCTGGAAGAGGTAAACATTCTTTGTAGATCTTAAATCTTACCTAAACCAAGAAACAGAATATACCAAAAGTAAACATCACACCCATGATATCATTTGATCATCTTTATTACAACGATAAATTATTCACTAGACCCGGTGTACCGCATCATCATACTTACGTGATACATATGTTGGCAATTTGTCCTCGAAAATCCTATTTAATCGATTCGTTTTAACTTCTATGCACCACTCTAACTAAACAAACCATCCAAATCTCGACTATTTTATTGAATGTGTAAGCAAGTTTACCTGTGCAGGAAATCTGCCATTAAAAGCAGCAGGTTCCAAGTCCAAGGTTCCAACAGAAGTGGCCTTGTAGACACCATAAAGAAGCTTCAAATCAAAGTCAAACAAAAACAGTTTGGCACCGGGTTTAATTTCCTTAACAACATCTAATTTTGCCCTAGGTAAGCCAAATACACGGAACCTGTAGCATTCGGGTTTGGTTCTTCCATTACACATGAAAATAAACCCACAATCCGAAATCTTCTCGCTTTTCTTCTTCAGCTTCAGCTTCTTCTTCTTCTTCGTCTTCTTCTTATTATTGTTCTTCTTGTTCATGAGATTTTTATCCTCCATTAACTTTGCCAAGACTCGACACCAATTGTTCTACATCGCAAAATTCCATGGAATATGCAAATTGGTGGTTATTTATATAAAAAGAAACAAATTCTTGCAGAGAAATTCAGGCACCGAAAACCAAAAAGTGAGAAAAACTTTCTCATGAATTAAAATAAAAAAGAAATTAAATTCAAAAGAATTCAAGAAATGAAGAAAATAAGTTGAAAATGGAAGATGCAGGTGGTAGGCGAATGGGGAGCGACTTACGAGTTCGCAAAGAAGAGTGGAGGAGACCACTGCACGGACGAAATGGAAGTTGCCGGCTACTGCGTTGCGTTTGGTTTAATTATTATCTAATTTATCTTAAACAAATAAGTGCATTCCAGTAATTATTTGGGATTATTACGAATTTCCACTGAACTTCCAAGGTTGTTACAATTTCAAATTGGTCCTTTTTTTTTTTTTTAAAACAACATCAACCCTCAACTAATATCTCTCATCATTTTAAATTTTTAAGATAGAATAATTCATTTAACAAATGGTTTATCTAAGGAATTGTTTGTTTTCTGACATTAAAAAAATGAAAACCTATGTAAATAAAATGAAAAAGAGTGTGCGATGGACTAACTCATTAAGCACAAAAACTCACTTGAAAGTTAATAATAGAAATCATGACCACAAAACTATTTATAGTTAATAATAATTTTGATTTATTAATAAAAATTTTCTCTTTTATGAGATGAGAAACACAATAGTAAAATTATAATCATAAATTCAAATACATAAATCAAACGGGCCGAATTCACCGTTCAGCAGCTATCACAACGAATCTTCCCTCAACTTTTCTGAGTGAAATGTGTCAAAAACCACACATATGAATCCTTGATAAGTTTTTCCTTGTAGCTTTTTTATGAGTTTTCCTTTGTACCTTTCATTTGCTTTGCTTTTTCGTGTCTCTTCATTTTCAATTTTTATTTTTATTGGTTTCCTTTAGATATAAAATTCAAGAAAAAAAAAAAAAAAAAGCTTGAAATTCACATTAAATGAAAAACAATGCACAGCAATTAATTTGACACTATAAAATAGATGATGTTTCATATTGTTCAAAATTAGAAGTACACAATTTTTAAGACAAGCTTAGAAGTTCAAGAGCTCAATTTTTTCAAACAATTAAAACATTGTTTGGTTTCTAACACGTTCCCCCTAAAAGTTTGGGTTACATTGCAACATTTGACAAATTGACACATTGAGAGGATTATATGACAAAATTGAAACAATTTGATAAACTACATAAAGATTGGGGTGTAAGGGTGAAAAAAAAACTGTTTGTTAAAACCAAAATTTAAGTTGATATTATGTAGTAAGTAATCAGTGAAGTAACAAATCACGAGCGTAAAAATTAAAATGGAGAGTCACAGTAAAATAGTGTGAATAATTAAAATAAAATAAATAGTGTGATGGAATATTGCTTTTTCAATGCTCTCATATTAATTTTGTTCCTAACAAAAGTCATCAATTTGAAAGATTTTTCACAAATTTTGAATTTCGAATTTGATTTCGGTAGAACTCAAAGGAAAAAATCCCTTCAATTTTCAGTGCATGATTGGTAATATTATTAACGAATTTTTGCTTTTGATCGATCTCTATTCTCTCTCTATTTCAATGTCTTTCTACGGTTTATTTCTCAATTTATCGTGCGTTTTCTCACTAAATATTACGCGATTTCGTTACGATATTGGAATATTCTTACACATATGATTAACCTGTTCACTTCGCTGATTTGAATTTATAATTTGAGTTGAAAATTGATTTTATATGATAACTTTTTACTGTATCAAAAAAATTAAATGTGACTATTTATGAGAATTTTTTACTTAAATTAGTGAAGTGAACGAGACTGATTGTATTGATGTTTTGAATTACAATTGAAGAAAAATTGAAGAAGATTGTCACCAAAAGTGATTACTGTAAAATGTAGTTTGATTTTGTATTTCATTGCACATTCCCAAAATAGCGCAATTAAGACATTAACACACAAAAAGTCAAAAGTTTGTTAGGAAATTAGCTTTTGAAGAGCTATTAATTGCCTCAAGTAAATGGAAATTGAGAACAATTGGGAACTGGGAAGTATGAAAAATTTTCCATAATTTATAATGAAAAAAGAAAGCTTTCCTTCTCTCTTTTCGACCTGGGACTAACATCCAAACGGAACTCGGAATAACAAAAAAACACAAAAAAACAAAACTTTTTAAATTTTTTTTTTAAGTTTTAAACTTAATTTTACTAAAGCTTTTTCATTCATGAACTCCAGAAATTTTTCTAAACTTCATTCATGAACAACCAATAAGCATTTTTTTTTTTTTAGAGAACGATACGGACAAAGTCATCGTCCTCTCTCTCTTTTCTCTCTCTATCCTCCGTACAACTAGGGTTCCCATTACATTTACAGCAGCACAACCTAAAGAAAATCGTCTTCTTCGATTTCGCTGCTCTCGTCTTAGAATCTGGTAAAGTTGTCGTCTTTAATCTCAGTATAATAATTTCCGTTGACGCCCTTGGCAGGCATTACTGAAATCGGAGGAATTGGGGGTAGAGTTGTGCTGAGTTTCAAAGAAACCCCCTGAGAATTTGGAAGTAACGTCACCTTCGATTGCTCTCATTCTGGTCCCTGCGTTCCTTTCCCCTATTCCGATCGAAAAGGTCTCTCTCTCTCTCTCTCTCTCTCTCTTCGATATGTTTGTTTGGCAAATGGGAAATCTAACAAATTCTGTCTCTTTTAAAAATATTATTATGTAACCTTAATTGAAACATCGACATTCTTTCATATTTGAATCCTTTCCAAACCGTTTTCTTATAACCTTTGTGGTGGTTTATCTGTCGTTGAATCAATTTTGTCTTCTGTTCTGCTTCTGCCTAATGGAAAATATGCTACTTTACCTTTCAATCGACAAGTTCAACGAACCTCCCTTCCTGAAAGTTGTGTTCAACTGATGTTTCGTACTGAACTGAGTGATATCTCCGATCTCCATTGCTTGATTGGAAGTGAGTATGTACGGTTCTAACGTAGCATTGCCTTTAATCACTAATTGGATCCTGATCCTCTCGGGTTGAGTCTCAGATTAAGCACTGTGTGAATGGTTTTTAATGGTTTGTATAGATTAGGATCATTTTCCTCTTTCTTTGTTTGGTAACTAGATTGGGTTGGAGCTTCTTTTGTAATCCATATCTTTTCCCATTTTATGGCATTTTTTTCCCTGGAATATCTCTGAGTTTATCCTTGTTTATCTAGGTGTTTCTTTACTTAGTTTCTGCACTTGTTGCATTACGGGAAGGTTTTATGCTTGTTCCTTGGCCTAATTGATTTTTTCCTATTGACTCAAATTCTGCTATACATGTTGCTGTTTATCTGTATATAATAATCTACGTCATTGTCTTGTATCATAGTTATACTTTACTCTTAGATTTTCTTGTTCTCTGTTTTGTTACAACTAATGTTTTTCTCACACTTCATAATTTTCTTTAGTCAGTGTAATAACTTTAGTCTTGAGTTTCACTAGTCTCTTCATTTAAGAGTTTAAATAGTCTCCCATATGGGTGTTTCAATAGTTATTTTCTTAAAGTTTTACTCATATTATCTAGTTACTATGACGACAACTTCATATGATTATATTTAGTTCTTATCATTAAATGACAGCAAGGTTAATGATTTAGATCTAAATGCTGCATTACTTAAGTTTTCCCCATAAGTTGCTCTAAGTTTCCCCATAAGTTACTCTTTCTCATCTTTATAATTATTTAAAAATATATATATTTTTTAATCTATTTTTAACGTTAAATCTTATTACTATTATATTGTTTGCAGATTTTTACTAATATGGACAGTTACTTTTGGATACATTTATTAAACATTTTCCCTCCGTTTCATTTTGAAACATTTAAAAAAAATTTCCCCCTTATTAGGATAACTGCATTTCATGATTTTCATCAATTACTTTTACTTCAAAAGTCAATATCCGCTCTTATTTCTTATTACAACTAGTCTTATTTTTATTATTGTTTTTTAGTGTTTTTGATTCCCTAAAAGGGTTTTACTTTGCTATGTATTAAAAAGAGGCTGGTAATGAAGGCCTTCCTTCCTTACTCCCTCTTTACTAAAATATTAACCTTGGTTGAATATTGCAATCCTTCAAATACATACGCTGGAAATTTGAATGTGGTTTCAAGATAAGTATATTTTTCTATTTATTTTCCTTAATCATGCCACTAATTTAAGATATATCCTAATTATCATTTTATTTTTTATTTTTTTATTTTTTTTAGGTCTGTTTTGCATTTGCCTTTTGATTCTAGATTATTGTCCTCGTGTCTTATTTAAACTTTTATGTGTTGTTTTTATGATACATGATTTATCTTTATTTGATTTTTGGATAGAAAGAAACATTTTAATGGTTGGATATCTTCCACCATTGATTGTATCTATTAGTTAATAGATACTTTCTTCTGCTCAAAAAAAAAAAAAAAAAAGGCCTCAAGAAAGCTAGGACATAGGAGCTGTCTCAAAGCTTTCTAGAATATTTGCAAATTTTAGGGAATGTAGAACATGTTCTGTGTTGACACTAACTTATTATATGTGTTGAAGCAGATATAGAGAACAATCTCTTGCCTATTAATCAACATGTTATGTATGAACTGTTTTTGTTTTTTAACTGTCAAGATAGTTTGTGATTTGCTGCGATACAATGAATAAGTTGATGCATAAGATATATTTTTTAAATGTAGGGTGCTAATTTATATAAGAGTTGAAGCAGATATAGAGAAAAATGTTTATGTATATGCATTAATCTTTCTGTGCAGGCTATTCATCAACGTTTATGTTTGAAACTGTTTTTGTTTTTGAATGGTCGAGATTGATTTAGTGTTCTATTGCTAATATGTCCTGCTTGGCAGCTACGTAAAACTGATCACTTTCTCCCTAGTAACGGAAGCACGGTGAGGCAAAACACAATCATTGATGACTTCTTCAGAAGATAGTAAAAAAACACTCCCTGAGGCTGCTTTCTTGTCTCAAGAGACAATGCAGAATCGGGAAGGGCTTCAAGCTGATGGAGATAGAGAGTCTATAATTCCTGTTCCTAAGTCTGAATACGATGATTGGTTAACTTTTCCTGACGATGATGTGACCCAGCAGCAATCTACATTTGGGAGAGAGGAAGCTGAGAAAATTCCATTTGTTGGTGACAAGGCAAGAACAAGTTCTTTGAGTTATTGACTGCATATGCTGTTTGTTAGCGTTAGTATTGTTATCTTTTTCACTTTCACGATTCTATTCTCTCTTCATATGCTTAATTTTAGTGGTTTAATGGTAGCTTATCTCAGTTTGTTCTCGCGAATATGTTGGTTCTATACTTTTACCTTGGTTGAGCATTTGGATGTTGTGAAACCAGTTTATTTAGTGATTCACATACCAATTTGTTTTCTCCAAAGACATTTGCTTTTTCTTTGTTTCAAGCACTGCTAATGCAATTCCTCCCCTTAATCTGAAACTTGCATTTTTTGAACATCTCTTTAGTGATGATAATACACCTGCAGGAGCCTCTCTCTTCACTGGCAGCGGAATACCAATCTGGCAGCACTATCTTGTTGGAGAAAATTAAGGTTCTTTATGTTATATGTGTTTTCTTTTTTTTTCTTTTTTTTTTTTTTTTTGTTTTTTTGTTTTTTTGTTTTTTTTTTTTTGTTTTTTTTTTTTTTTTTTTTTTTTGCTGTCACTGGGCTCCAGTGTATATAATTTTTACAACCTTTTTCTCAGGTACTTGGTGAACAATATGCTGCCATTCGAAGAACACGGGGAGATGGGAACTGCTTTTATCGGGGCTTTATGTTTTCGTACCTTGTATGTCTTATTATAAACATCTTACTCTCTCTCTTTATATGCAAATAAAATTATTCTGAATTTTTCAGTATTAATTCTTGTCTGCCCAAACAGGAGCACATTTTGGTAACCCAAGATAAAGCAGAAGTTGATCGCATCAAAATCAATGTTGAGCAATGTAGAAAAACACTTCAGAGCTTGGGCTATGCAGAATTTACTTTTGAGGATTTCTTTGCGGTAAAGTTATCTAGGTTACCATTCTTTAGCCCATTGTTCTGATCTTTGTAGCAATTTGTGCAAATGGCTTCGGGTGACTTTCTGGGAATTAGTTGGACCCATTTGACCCATTTGGGTTTTCTTATTCATAAAGTATAGCAACGCACATCATGACAGCAGCTCTTTATAGTTCTATTCCATCTCTGATACCGCGTGAAAATTTGTTCAGCTCTTCATGGAGCAGCTGGAAAGTGTTCTTGGAGGAAACGAAGCTCCTATGAGGTATTGACTGCTTCTTTGTTCATATTGGCATTATAAAATAATGTAGCATTTTAGTACTAGATTTTTTCTTTTGGTAGAACTGACATGATTTATTATTTTTGACAGCCATGATGAGCTCATACTTAGGAGTCGAGATCAGTCAGTATCTGACTATGGTGAGTGACTGTGACTTAAAAGTCCACGATGGTTAATTTACATTTTCCTATGTTTCCTGACAAATTTGTCTGGTTAGTTGTAATGTTTTTCAGATTTGTTACTTCTGGTGAAATAAAAAAGCGCTCAGAGTTTTTTGAACCATTCATTGTGGGATTAACAAATGGAGCAAATGGAACAGTAGAGCAGGTTTGCTTAACAATGAACTATTTTAATTTTGCTATACATGTTACTGCGATCTTTTGCTGTCATTGCTAGAGAAAATGTCAAATTATTCCATTTGAAGTATCTGGACTTGCTTTATCACGTAAGACAGTAATCCAATTTGTGTGCTCTTGCAAGGATGTTTATACTTTTTCCAATTGACTTTAAGGTTAAATTGTATCTACCAAATTTCAGTGTTAGTGATGCAGCATAGTAGAAAATACTAAAATAACAATGAAATTTGATATGAAAACTGAAATAAATTATAAAGACAGAGCTTATTCATAGGATGACAAATCCTAGCCAATTTCGGAGGAGTCCTAATTCAAGTAAAATACTAAATAGATAAACATCAAGATCTCAAGGATAAACAATGATCCTAATCAAACTCTAATATAGATAATAATCAAATAAAATTTTAGTAAAACTCACTTCTCTGCCCTGCATCAGTTAGCTTCCATGCTCCATCACTCTTTAATATGACATATTTTGGCGCAGTTCTGCAAGTTGTCAGTGGAACCCATGGGAGAAGAAAGTGATCATGTGCATATTACTGCCCTTTCAGATGCATTGGGTGTGCCCATCCGTGTTGTGTACCTAGACCGCAGCTCATGTGACACGAGCAGTGTTAGCGTAAATCATCATGATTTTGTTCCTGCTGGTGGTGATTGTCCAAATGCTAGTGGTAGCTCTGGGACAATTACTCCCTTTATTACGTTGCTATATCGCCCGGGTCATTATGATATTCTCTACCCCAAGTGACATCCTCTCCGTTCCTGTAAGTTGATAATCATTATCAATTATTACATTTATGTCTACATTTACATTTACCGATAGAAATGAGGAAGCAGCCTAAAATGCTTCTTTTTGTTGAAATAAAATCTTGATTTTAACCCCGTTACTGCTGCTTGAAAATTATATTTCTGCTCTAGGATTGTTGGTGAGCTTGAAAATATCATACTTGTGCATTCTGTTTTGTGACGTCCAGACTTCTATTGGAATTTGGCATGTAGTAGGTGGTACTAATTTTTACTTGTGTACATATATATATAAATATATATCACAGGCTATTGGCAAATACCCCTGGTTAATGAATGAGTTTATCAAGAAACAAGTTGACAAGGCAATGCATTCAGAGTGCTCTTTAAATGTGAAAGCTCGCTTTAGTTTCTGATGTAGACTTTTTTTTCTCAAAAAGTGTTCAAACATACTCGGATGTGTGACTGGGACCATAAGATCAACGTTTCGTGAGAAACCTGTGATAATCAGCTCAATAACTCAACTTGACATTTGATGACCCACCCCCGTCTTTCTTTCTTTTTTTCCTTTTTTTTTTTTTTTTTTTTTTTTTTTAATGAGAAATTGCATTTTGGAAACAAGTCACCATAGTCTGAAGAGTTTTGGTTATAGGCTTGCGGGGCAACCTGAGTGTTTACAAGTTGCGGACCCTTTTGCTAATCAACGAGTTGTGGACCTTGTGAGAATTACACTTTGGCTCATGCACTTGTCAACACATGCTTCTTTTTTGGGAAACATAATACTGTAGGTTTTAAAAAGTATGCAACACAGATGCAAAAAGAAAGATACTCGAGTTGTCGGTTCTTTGATTAATAAGACGTTTAAAAATTTACTGCATAGTAAAATTACATTTGCTGATGAAAAAATGAGAACTCTCCTCCAAGTTGGCAGTAGGCAATGGGTTTTAGAATCAATATGGTTGAATTTGTCCATTTTGTTAGATATCTATGAGAATTGATGTGTATGTCTATCAGAAATCAATAAGCAGGTCAATCCCAATCGAAAGTTTTGTTCTATGGATGAGAGTTTGTATCCCTATCAGGTCTCTGCGTATGCTGCTGTATAATATTTAGATAAACTTGTGAGACCAAATTAAGAAACCAAAATTCTCGACACACCTTTAAGGGACCCAAATGTATATCAACGGCAACAATTACGAAACAATTAGTTCGTCATTTCAAATTTTTTAACAAGACCTCCGTCACTGCTGAACAATTACAGATGGCCACTATGTCCGACAACCCAAAAGCAAAATAAGAAAAAATAAACGAGAAACGAAAGGACAAATAATATAGCAGTTAAAGCCTTATACTGTAAGCAAACAATCTCCAGTGCTGGAACTCCCAACTCCTGTACATACCACGCTTTTTTCTTTTCTTTTTTTTTTTTTTTTCTCCCTTTCATTATGTATCGGTACTCTCAAGTTCATCCAAAATTTTCAAAGCTAAAAAAGATTTTCCTTTTTTTCATTTTTTTTTTCCTCTTAACAATTCCAGAATTTGATAAGAAAAATCTCAAGAAAACTGGAAATCCAATTAGGATTGGCCAAGCATGCATGCCTCTAACCAATTCAGAGTAAGAAAAATCTCAGGACAAAATTGGAAAACCACTTGGCATTGTTGGCTAAGGGCTTCCTCAAATTTTTAATCAGCCACCAAGATAAGTTTTACCCTCCCTTGTGCCACCTGTAGTTATATGTCACCAGGTCTTGTACGAGGATGCAGATTAGTACTTAGTGCTATAAAAGGTTAGTTTAGTGCCCACAAAAAACTTAGTAGCTTTGCTTAATCTGACTCCTTGACAGAACCAGACGTCTCTCCTTGAGAAGAATCATCCCCATTTCCAAAACTCGGCGGGCTTCCTTGATGGATCTCTTCATGCATACTCGTTCGAGCTTTCCCAGGTCTTGTGCGAACATTCACCCCCATAGGAAACGGAACCTATACCAGCAAAGGATTACTCTGATCAATGATAGTAACAACTATTACTGGGTCATTATTCAGAATATTCTATCAAGAAACAAATTGCAGAACACAAATTTGGGTGTGAAAAGTCAGCATTTTGAATTTCCTATATCCTGTTGAAGGATTTTAAGTAGAATAAGGACTGCAAACAACTGATTTAAATATGGTTCTCATACCTGATCACCTGCGTTGGGCCCGTCTGTATTGAAGAGAATTGGTCGGCATCGCTTATCCTCATTCATCAAGCTTGAATTTTGGAAATGTGCAATTAGAGCAGATTTACCTTGAATGCGAGCATAGGCTAGAGAAGCCACCTTCTCACTATTAAACTTCTCCCATTTCTTCCCATTAAATGACTGCCAAATAGGAATATCTAGTTTTAGTTTCCTTGGACGTATCATTAGCATTCAAGAGATTATATATGAAACATACCTGGTAGAATGGAACAATCAGGCTAGGATCAGTCATGTTGATGAATGCATACCCCACATTGCATTTATTCTGTAACAAATACAAAAGGCCACATTAATCCATCAAATAGAAAAAGCATAGGACGTCCACGTTTAAACTACAATATGAGAAGGTATAATTCAAACAAGAATGAGAACTTGCCTTGAAATCTATCGGTAGATAAATGAAATCATAAGTTCCTCGATGACGTTCGTCAATTGCAGCCAAAAGCATCTTTGAAGTGTATCTAAATTATTACAAAAAAAATTAAACCAGAAAATCATTATCGTGAGAAGAAGACTGACTGTTGACTAATAGGAAGGTTTCTCTTATTTGCTACATCATTGAGAACATACAAACTAGGCAGTGTCTATGAAGTCCAAGTCCTCATATTCATATAAATGAAAATGTTCAAAGTGATACTGCATAATAAACACATCCTATTTTTGAAAAACGCTGTGCAGCACCTCCCATGCCACATCACGCACACAGACAAATGAGTCCCACAGTTAGGATCCCCCAGCAGGATCCGCTTGAGTGTTTCGGTGCAATGCAGTGGAAGTGCTGCATAGACTTGCTCAAGTATTTCTGCCAATCACTAGCAACTTGAAAAATCTCAAGCTTATTTGGAACCCAAAAAGTTCCATCAATCTGCTATGTCTCATACAGACTAGTCCAACATTTCATAATTCGAGCAATTGCCACTTTTATGGTAAGAAATATGCACATAACTTGCAACATTTTCAAGAATTCTCCCAGAATCAAAGTCACAAGATACTTACTTGTTAGGAATGTTCTTTATCATTAGGGTTGTTCGGTTGTCTTCTCCTCTCATTATGCGGTCAATATCCAGCTCATATTGTTTCTTGTTGTCGATCTGATTAGAGTTGCTTTCATTTCTACGACTTCTAGCACGTTCACTTGGAGGATCAAATGAATTCATGATGGGAATCATTTGGCCTCGGCCTGGAAACATCATACACCTCTGATGATGGGACTGCAGTCCTGCACTTTTTGAAGGAATTGGAAGGTCCATGCAGTTTCCACCAGCATGCGGAAACATGCTATGTGAAACAAAGTCCAAAGAATGAGGTGAGTTTGAAATTCTCACGTTCCCAAGGGAACCAGGATGGAATCCAGAAGCCTCGGGGGATTCCCCTGTATAGGAGTGTCGCCTGTCCCAGAGAGAAGGATTGACCACTGGTGCAGACCCCACAGGATGACTACTCAGGGGTAAAGCTGGGTTCAACATATGAGATGGTGCCCTAGGCAGTCCAGGGAGGCGAGTTTGAGGATGGGCTGCACAAACTCCATTGACAAATGTTGGAGAGTTCGGCCACATCACGCCTGGAGGTTGAGGGTGAAATGAGTTGCTCCAAGCATAATGATGTCCAGGTAGTGGAGAGCTACAATTTCCAGCAGATCCAAAAACTGAAAAAACAAAAATTAAAAAAAGTGGAGTCAAGATAACAAAATTTAGAAAAGAACAAGATCAAGCTGGATTCCAAATTGACAAACTTTTAAACGAAGATTCAAAAGAAATTCAAATCATGGACAAGAATAGGTGTTTGCTGGTTTGTGAATAACTTAGAATGCCTCGTGCATCAATGAGAACAGTATTATTAACAGTATTATTAAAAAAAAATAGTAATAATAATAGCAGCAGGACTGACCTTTCTCATTGAGTTCAATTGAGCTTGAGTTTACTCGGCAAAATTGCCTGCTATCAATTCTTTCTGGTGGTCTAGGATTGATGCTCGTGGACAAAGTACTTGGAGAATTGGAATGAACGCCATTGGCTAAACCATCATAAAACTCTGGGAGTGAGTGAGGATGAAAAGCTGATGTGCCATGGATGTCAAACTTAAGTGGCCCTGGTGAATGATTGGACTCTGTAAGGCTAGATTGGTTGCCAAGTGATTCAATTCTAACCAGAGAGGACAAGCTATTTGGAACACTAGAAGATATCCCATGATGAAATGCAGTTTCAAGCGGTGGAGTATGTATTGCACCGTGTGCACTAATAACAGTTCCATTATCTACACCACTAGAAGTTCTTGCTCCATGTTGAACTGGGACAGTTAAGAACTCAGTGAGTCAAGGTAAACATAATATGTACTGTACTCAAATTGAATCAAGCATGATCTTCTTTTGAAGAGAAATAGCTTACCAGAAAATCCAGCTGTTGAGTTAATAGGAGGGCTACTATGCTGCAAATGAAGGCATTCATCTTGCTCCAAATCATTAGAGAACTGCTGCCCCAAACTGCAGTTGGAAACAAAACACGAAAGCAATTAATTTGAGTGACAGATTTAAGAGGCATATACATAAAGAAATGTACAAATAACATATCTTTTTCGACAAGTAAGGATTTATGTAATTAACATATCTGCAGTCATAAAACCGCACACCACCCAGTGGTGCATGATCCCCCGTTCCCACTGGCCCACAAAAATAAAATAAAAAATAAAAAATAATAAAAATTGATGATTTGCATCCAAATACATTGGCTAGACACCTGTCCATCCTTCCTAGAATTCTCCTAGAATCTTCAGGCGGGTTGCTTCAAGACCAAACTGGCCAGTGGCTTTGGATTACCATTTGATTGATGACTAAAATAAAGGGACAATCAAAGAATAAGGACAACGCAAGGGAGAAATATTTAGCATGGAAAGTATACCGTCTTGTGCCCCCAGGGCGACTTGGCTCTAGCTTAATTTGCTTTCCAGCAATATCACTCCTATTCAATGCACGAAGAGCGGCCTCTGCAGCTCTAACATCATAAAATTCAATAAATTTGTGATGACTTCTGTGTGGTGTTTCACGGATCTGCAATCCAGCAAGAAAACAACCATGCATTATAAGCACCCTCATATATTTGCAGTGTCCAACCAATGAAAATGAAACACAAGCTCACCTCCTTGATTTCTCCATAAACACCAAAAATTTGACGAAGTTCATCATTTGAGACAGAAGAGTCAAGGTTAAACACTACAAGAGTGCCCTGATTAACATCTTTTTCAGAGGGATTCTCCTGATAAAATGAACTAAAAATAAGCCATAAAGTAAAAAGTTTAATGAAGAAAGTTTAAGTACAACAAAATATGTCTTACGAGATCACCACTGTCGAATAATTGTGATAAGATGATAATAAAGTGACATCTTGTATCAGCAAAGACAAAAATGGAGAGGCTCACCTTTGGAATCGAGTAATGTATGTCGAGTTTCCGACGCCTCAATGGCTTGTTTTGAAGTGCTTTCATCGCATTCCGAGCTGCTCTGAGATCATAATAAGAGATCATAACAAAACCCCGATGCTTGCAGGCTGTATAAAGAGTGCGGATGTCCCCGTATTGCTGAACATTGGAAGAATGTAATTTTAGTAAGAGTTACATTTAAATAACACATGATGTTCGAAAAGTAAAACCTAAGAAAAAGAATGGCACACCTCAAATAGGGTTCTCAACTCAGAATCTTCAACGTTGCTATTTATGTTTCTCACGAACAATGTCCTAGAAGGATGTTCACCGAAAGGGTGTTCTCCAACAATTGAACCATTACATAGCCCTGGCAGACCATTAGAAATTCCAGGAAATTCACTTTTTTGTCCAGCTTCATCTTCTAAATCCATCCCTCCAACACTGCTGAAAATATCTAGCTCGTCCATATCATCTCCACCATTGGATTGGATATTATAATCAATCCCATCAGTAATTCCAGAAAGCAAGTCATCATCGTTAGGAAGAAGGTTCCCAATGGTTTGGGCCTCTATTTCTTCAAGGGATTCCATGATTTCCTCTTCCTCAAAGTGTGGATTAACAGTATCAACTGAATGGCCATATACAGCATTGTTCGCCGACAATCTCACTGGAAAAAAAAAGAAAAAAAAAAGAAAGAGCATTGTAAAGCAAAGCAGCAAGCCCTATCCTAGACTCAATCATCAGTAAGATATTGGTATGTCACCAATGAGAAGTAGCACCAGCCACCGGCATATGACACACACACACACACACACACACACACACTTAAACAAGCATTGTGGGGAACACTTACACTTCTGACTAAACAGCTCAGACAATGAACTTGAGAAGAGACTACTCTCGTACTGAGAACCCATCAAATTGACTTTGCTGCCTTCCACAAAATAAGATGCTGCTTCTGCTTTTGTATTAGATCGTGCTATTGGATTGTGGTCTATGTGTTTCAATGGAGGCAAGGAGTGACTGGATGATCTTGCTGGTCCGATTGCATGTCTATTTAAGCTAGAGATCACTTTCTGGTCTTGCATTAGAGAAGAATCGAGTGACTTCAGGTTCTGACGCTCCACTGGAAGGAATTTCTCCAGAGAAGATGATGCAATTGACTTCTCATTGGCTGTTCATGACAATAGATTAGCCTTTACTCCTTAATGAATGAAAATCATCAGATAACAGGAAAAACAATAATATAGTGTCTTGAGAGCCAGAAAATAATTTCATATTGCATATGTATAATATCACAGAATTACCAACTACCACGAAATGCACCATTATGACTATCGAAACTCAGAACTAAGGAACAGTCTTTGAAAGTTTGACAACTCGTTTAAATTTTTCTCACCACAATTTGGAACATGAACAACTACATAGTAATAACTATACAATGCTTTCACAACTAAGAAAGAATAGATACATTCTTAAAGAAACATTGAATCCAAAAAACAAAAACGGGGGGGGGGGCATGTCTAACGAATTTTATTCTTCTGCCATGACGGTTCAGTTTCTCATGGCAGCCTGGTCATAACAAAACATATTATCATATGCTCAATCCACTTATTTATAATTGAATACACTTGATTGTTACTAATTTTATATTCCAATTAAATTTACAATGAATAAACATAACTGTTACTAATTTTTTTCATATGAAAAGCTATTATTGATTTGAATTTCTTGAATGAATAAACCTAGGCCCCGTTTGGTTTACTAGTTTGAATTTTGTTTATTTGAACAGAAAAATTCAAACTGTGTGGTTTGAATTGTAGTTTGGATGTGTAGTTAAAGTTTTAATTTGAACGGAGAATAAAATTCAAATTTGTTTTTGGTAGGTGAGAAAAGCAGAGAGAGTGGGCACCTTTTTACTGTTCAAAAATGGTTTGAACAGTTGAACTTGAGGGGGGAGCTAAACAATTTCAATTGTTTGTCACTGTATCAAGTAAGTCAATTAGGGGTCATTTGGTTCGTGGGTTTGAATTGTGCCATTTTCAACCTTTTACGGTTGAACTAGGATGGTTCGAAAAGTGTCTTAATTTGCAGGTTCAGTGCCGTCAAGTTCAAAAATATTCTCACAAGTCATAAATGCACTGCGGAAAGTATTAAAGAACAATTTAGATTAAGAGACTACACAATTTATTTCATAACTCCAGGCTTGAGGATTGCAAACAAAACCAACCTCCAAACCCAGTTGTGTGCTCTTTACAGAACAAAAAAAATAAATAAATTAATTAATTAATTAATTAATTAATCAAGACGGTATTATCGAGAAAGATGATACAAACCATAGTTATCGAGCATGTTATCTGACTTCCAGAACCCAACCTGCCTCTGCAAAAGTAATCAAAACGGAAAGGATAAAGATAAGGACAATAGCGTTCTGAAAGGCAAGAACAAAGAAAAAGGAAGGGAAAAAATCATAAACCTCAGCAACCCCAGGACAATGCATGAGTTCTTTAACAATCAACGTGATACATCATAAAATATACCAACACATGCACAAACATTCATATATAAACATATACAAAACATGCATGATTATGAATAAGTTGGGGGAAAATGGGAAATCAAATATATAGGTAGCAATTAACACATACCTCGTTTGGGAAACATGAAGCCTCAGAGAAGAAGGATGATGAGGACAAGCTCTGCAGGTCCCTTATTTCAGACGGCATAATGAAACCAAGCCCTGATTGCCGAAAACCCAAGAAACTTTTTCAGCAAAATTTTTATCTCCCACATTCACAAACGCGTGAATACCACTATATTGGCAGCTGACACATCAAAATTTTCCGTCCGGCATAAAAAGAAGGAAAAACTGCATAAAAAGATAAACCAAAAATTTAAACAATTAATTCTTAAAAAAAAAAAAAAAAAAAAAACCTTCAACAATTAAGATTTCTCCCAATTAAATTCTCTACGAGATTTAGGGCATAAAAAAAAAAAAAAAAAAAAAAAAAAAAAAAAAAAAAAAAAAAACGGCATACTAGTACCCCAAAAAAATGGCGGAAAAAAACTATATACTAGCTGAATGACCTAAAGATCTCGCTTATAAATCAATTAATTATGGCAATTGAGAGAAATTCTGACGCATTTAATTTAAATATGTTCTAAAAAAGGTCATCTTTTTCTAAAATTACATATATGACTACAAAATAGGAAACGAGTCTTCCAAAACGCAAATCTAGAAGCAAATTCTCTAAAATATCAACCAGATCAAGAGCAACTACGACACCAGAAACAGGAATTTGAGTTGTCTGCAGATTTCTAAGCGAAGAATCGTCGAAATTGGGCAAAAAGAAGATATGAATTTTACCTGAGAAGCAGCCAAAAATTAATAAAAAAACCAAACTTTGAACTCCAAAGGGAAGCGATCAGAGGATCGGAGAAGCGAAGAGGTTGAAATGCAAGGAGAATTCAAATGGCGAATTGTGAGGGAAAGGTTTGTGATAGTTTAGAGAGAGAAAGAGGAAAGAGAGTGGAATTTAAAAGGATGGAGAAAATGGAATAAAAAAGAATAAATTACGGCATACGGCAAGGGAAGAGAAGGAAGGAGATTGAAGAAAGAAGAAGGGATCGTCTAGGCATCTGTGCCGTGTAAGATCCTCCAAAGCTTCCTCTTTGATGATTCAAGCCCTTCGTTTCCCTGCATTGCACGTTAACGCTTTCTCTCTCTATCTATATATCTCTCTCTCTCTCTCCTCCTCCAATTTGTTTTTCTTCTTTTCTTTATGCTTTCATATTCTTCTTCTCCTTCTCTTACTTTCTATTTATCATCAATTTCTGCTCACAAGCAACACGTTTCCCTCTGTCTCAATCTCAAAGCTTCACCGAATTTTTGTCGAGCTTGCTTTCGTCGGAATCAATGGAATTCTCGGCGAGTTCTCCGGCGAGATTCCAAGCCCTCGCCAGAGATACCAGACACAGAAGAGAGAGATTGTTTTTGTGGGCTTTGAATAAGCTGATAAAAATAAAGGACGGTTGTTTTAAGGAAAGAAAAGGGGCAAAAAAAACGATTTCTTTTTCTTTTTCTTTTTTCTTTTCTTTTTCTAATAATTAAAAAAAAAAAAAAAACTCGTACAGACACGAGAAAAGAGCTAGATTACGGAATGTGGCGTTTAACTTTAAACCGCTTAACGGCGTTAAGTCGTCCGAGATGTATCTGCGTTGTGTTTGTCTTACACTATAGGTTGTGCTTGTACTTGTAGCAAGTAAAAGGAGGCGGGTAAAAGTTTAGTCAGTTTTTGGAATTATAACAAGATATCATAACTGTATGGCAGTTAATGAGCCACAGAGTTTTATCAATTCTTGAGTTTCAATAAGTTATATTGCGTAATTGATTGTCTAGTTTAGAAATAGTTTTAGATAATCAAAGCTCTTATGAATGGTCATTTATTTAATATATTACTTACAGACATCAATAATATTAAGTACCACAGTTATAATGTGAGTCTATCGAGTTTTTAATTTGAGTTGAGATTTGATTAAAACAAAATAGAAGAAACTGAATTCTGCGAAGTGAACGAGATCTGAGTCTATCAATAAAACAAAATACTGTGTAATTCGCTTTTTATTAATATATATGAGGTATTCAGCACCATTACCTCATAATATTATTAAGAAAAATAAAAAAAAAAAAAAAACTCTAAATATATGTTTTGTATTAAAGAAAGCCAAAATGCATTTCCAATTAACTACACTAATATTCTATTTATTTTAAATATTTTAATAAAATTATAATTCTTAATTCATTACGGTATTTTTTTCATAAAATTTAAATTTTAAAAATTATAAATATAATTCATAATTCTTAACTCAAACTTCACATAAAATAAACATATACTTAATAGAAGAAAGACGCGAAAGGAAGGAACGATAGGCCTCAGGTGCGTCTAAATATTGCGAAGAAATCTCTCTGTGTCTGTCTGGGTGCCACGCTGGCAAGATATACAATAGAGAAATAGAAATTGTGTATATGAAATGACGAAAATATCCTCAATGAACAGAACATGATTGAAATTGGAGTCATTTGAAGAAACGGTTATTTTACTTCTAGGTAATAAGCAAGAGAGAAGGTGGTTTAGGTAAATGGATATTGTAATAGGGACGAAACTGCTTTTTGAGGAAGTTCCTCTTTAATTGGTGTGGGGTCCTCGAGATACGTGCGCTGTTCAAATTGTTTCCCTTTCCCCAAAGAGATCTAATCCTCTGCTGCCAATCCACATTGCTTATCTTGGAGTTCGGGATCATACTTACACGTGTCCCACCTCAATGGCTGGGGCTTATTATCTCTTCCGAAAAGTCTTAGCTGTATCTGTGAATGTATCATCCAGTTTATAATTAAGCGGTGCCTAATGCCAATCATAGATCGTAAAACTCGTTAATTTGCTATCTTAGGCAATAAGAAATCATGAAGAACACTGACTAAACCAGAAATTCTGGTCAGGGAGACTATTTAATCAGAATTTTTTAATCGAACTATTATAGAGAATTTTTTTTATCAAATAAATAAATAAATGTATATATTTTAATTATTCAGTAAGGATGCAGTGACAAGTTTTATTATACAGTGAGTATACTGAAATTTCATAAGAACTTTATAGTTGAATTGATTATTTTGTTAAATTAATTATTCGATGTCTAATTTATTATATTTGTTAGGATGTTCTATTTTTTCTATTTAGAAACATTATTGCATAAAATTATACACTTTGCTCAATATGTTGATTTGTACATTTTTTTTAGGGGGGGGAAAAAAAAAAAAGAGATATGTACGATAGAGAGAAACAAAAAACAAGAAACAAGAAAATAAGAAAAAAAAAACAATAGGATTTACTTCAATATAATCAAAACTATTATTAAGGAATAAAATATATTGTTAAGAACTTAGAGATAATATTCAACTTTGATTTAAAGTAATATTTTTCAATATTGGGAGAATAAAATAAATTTCTTAATTTTTAGAGGGGCTATATATACATTTATGGAAAAATTGAGGGGACTTATAGCATCGTCATTGATGAAGAACTACATTGATATTTCTAAAGTAATATGAAAACTCTTTATTAAGGTACTGAAGATCTTTTTATTGATAATGTATAATTTTGATTTTTGAATCATGAAGAAGTAGAACTGTACTGGTGTCTATTGTATTCTAGGTAAGACTCCAACGACATTTTTCGACTAAAACGTTTTACTTAACACTTTCTTATCTTTATTTTGTTAATTTTTTTATACAAACAACTATGCTACTTAAACAAATTTGAGTTCTCAATACGCTCATAGCACCCCGGTTAGCTAACCACAACACACCACCTCGTAAGCCCCGACTAGCTAATGCATGACACATGATCTGCCCTGCATCACTTTACGAGCCCCAAGCCACAACCAGATAAAGAGCTCTTGCTAAATATGCGACCAACCACACAACCCTTTCGTAAGGCCTGATGAACAACCTAGTAAGAGTCTCCACTTGAAAGTATAATTTATAGGGCACACATGTAAATTACACTTTAATCTAGTGTGATTATTTGTCACGCCCCAAAATAAGGTTTAGTGACGTGAAGACTCGTTTAGAAGTTAAACACAATTAAGAAATTAATTAAGCATTTAAAAATATAAAATTAATCTCAAAAGTCAAGCATTAAAGAAATTTCCAAATAAGCTCCAAATTTTACTGAAATTAGATTACAATAAAGTGAAAGGGACTTTCACAACTTTTTGATAGAACAGTTTTAAAAAAAAAACTAAACCTCTGACATCATTCAGGGTTTCGCCCACATAGTATACAATATTGTACATACATGAACATGTAAATAACATTTACAGACATCAACCACAGTCTCGATATTCAAAATTTATAGTATTAGAATTTACAATCCTTACATTTATACACAAGGATGATGGATAGTTCAACTCCTTCTTGAACTACACACGCTACGGTTGTCAGAGATTGCCACTTACTCTGCACTGCTTCTAGCATCGTCTGAGAGGGGTTTAATATTTATCAAAAATAAAACATGAGCAAAATGCCCAGTATGATGTATTTTAAGAAAACTGTATAAACAAGTAAATAAATAAGTAAATAAGTAAATAAAGATATTTAGTTCCAACACACTAGCCGGAACCTAACATCATTTTTTTCTAAAAGGAAGTATAAGCTTTAAATTTTGTATTACAGGCATCAGCAAGTAATTTATACTATGATAAATTACTTACACAACCACAAACACAAGCCTTAACACCGTCATAATGGCCCGGTCCAGGTTTTGGGTTCTGCCCTTGAGGATACACATTGCATGTCCTATGTAGGCCATCAGCATGCTAACTAGTTCACGAGATATCTTATCTTAAAAAATCATTTATTAAACCTTTAAAACAGATTGTTATAATTCCAATAGCTAAAGTCAAGCTATTGTGTTAAAATACTTTTATTTATTAAACATGTCATTTCTTTAAAACATTTGCATTGACCGAAACTCCTAAAACAGGCTCACAAAGAAAATGACAGGAAATCCTACCTCTTAAGTACCAAACATGTTACTAGTGTTGCACTATCCTAACTTCCGCTTCCTCAAAGTCTTCAATCTGATTCTTCAACTAGCATTGAGACAAAACAACGTTTTAGGATTCAACTCTCATCCTAAAACAAATCAAGCTCAATTATACACTTTGATTTCCTATTAGTGTGCCTTAATCCAATTCCAAGTTTCATATATCATTTCATGTTTCAAATCATCATTCTAAGGATTTTGATCTCAAAACATGAATTAAAGATGGAAATCTATCTACTTTAGGTTCCCAATTGAAGCTAATTTGGGTTCTCTTTGAAAATAAAGGTTAAAACAGCATTTGTAGGTAAAACAAGTTCAGTTCACATGTGCACCGGTCGATCAGTGACAAAGAAGTTATTCTCCACTGGTCGGTCGGTAGAGAAGGAACCGGTCGACCGTTCCGATCGACCGGTGGGGGCTGCACATATCGGCCGACATGGCCAATCCGAAAAAAACAGGGCCAAAGCCTATAAATCTGAGTTCCAATTTGAGATATTTTCAAAGGAATTCAATAAATCCAGGTTCTAAACGACAAATCAAGTCCAAAGAATCAATTTTCTCCTATTTTCATCATGATTTTACCCAAAATCCATCAAAATCCAATTTGAACTAAAAATAAGTTTTTCTAAGGGAAAAATTCAAGATTCAATAGAAGTTATTTAGAAATCTTACCTCAAATTCTTCTCTTGACGTTGAAAACTCCTTGAAGTTTTTCTTTGGTTTAAGATTTTGGAAGATTTGACAAATTTTTAAGAGAGAGCTACGAGAGAGAGAGTGAGAGAAACGACACAGAGAGAGAGAGAGTGAGAGAAATGAGGGAGAGTGAGATTCATAAGAAGAAAAGGAAAAGGAAGGAAAAAGAAAGAAAAAGAAGAAAAAGACAAATAAAAGGTTAAACATTAAGACATTTAAGAAAGTAGACTAGAAAATGTGTCTCCACACACTTTTGGGGTGAAAAATATAAATATTAAAAATGTTTAAATCCCTTGGAAATATTCAAACTTACATATCAAAAATATTTATTGAACATAATTAATTAATTAAACAATATTAGGCACACTAATAAATCTTAATTATCTTAATTAATTCTTTTTAATTTCTCAGGTGTTACATTATTATATTAATAAATAATTCCCTATTATAGAATACAAATATAATTTTTCACCCGACACGCGATTATATAAATGTGAACTAAGGACATGTTTGGTACACCGTATAAGCACTCTGTATTGTGTTGTTTAATAATATTACAATGTTTGGTGACATTTATGTATTCTATAATTTAATATGAGATTTAAAATTAATATAATATTAAGTGTGATATCTAATACGAAAAACCTATGTACTAGAGCGTAATATGCAATTTAACTTAATAATACCATATTAAAAACATATGAAATATTTCACAAATATCAAGGCTTGGGGTTGGGTTTTTGGACCGATGTTGGCGTTAAGTTCAGGACTAAAGAGATGTTGGGTTTATATTTTTTAAAAATTAAATTTTGACCCTTAAATTTTTTAAAAAAAATTATATTTTGACCCCAAACTTTTTAAAAATTATGTTTTGACATCTCAAGTTTTTTCAAAATTATATTTTGACCCTCAACTTTTTTAAAATGATATTTTTGTCCTTAATTTTATAAAATTACAATTTGACCATATTTTCAAATTTTGTTGCAAAAATACCCCTATGTAGCAACTCTACTTTCTCCATTACTTCTTCCAAATGTTAGGTTCGGGTCGATATTATAGTCAAATTAGGTTATGATTATGCCTAACTTTTATCTTATTACAAACTAATACGTAAATAGATTATAATGATAAAAATAATATAATGTTTAATAATACACCAACTAAACACCATATTATATAAAAAATTATATAATGCAATACAATACTATATGATACAATAAAATATGGTACACCAAACATGCCCAAATTATATTGATGCATGTTCATAACCGCGCTCTCAAGATTAACTCAAACACTAATTTTGAGGCGTATTGATTACACTAATAGGGATTTCTACAAAGGAATATGAAAATAATACCTCGCCACTACTTTATCAAACATGTCATTTTATATATATATATTTTATTTTAATGTAATTTTAAATATATCTAACGTTTAAAAATATATTCCAGCGGTAGAAACCTTTATTATATAAAAACCATATACAAATATGCACCATTTGCACTATCATTTGTTAAATCTTAAGAATATATATATATATATATATATTCAGTCATATTAAATGTCAAACTGCCGATCATAATTGTCAGCTTTAGATATACTTAGAGTCCGTTTAGTTTTTTTTAACTTATTTAGTCTAAGCGTCATTTTTAAATCTATTTGGATGAACAATTTTAAAGTGTTTTTGATTTTTTAAGCACTCATAAAATAAAATCATCTCCTTATTGCTTATAAAAAAATGCTTATAAAAAGCTTTTTTATTTCAAATTTTAATCTTTTATTTGTGAACAACAAATTCAATATCTCATCCATATCTTTTTATTACATTACTTTTATAATAATAAGTGTTTTTGACTTTTTTACCTAAATAGGTTCAAAAACTCTTCTTATATATAAAAACAAATTTTCATGCACTATTCAAACACTAATTAAAAAGCCACAATTTAAACTTATATTATTTTATTCTTAAAAACACAAGCACAAACTATCCAAAACGGACACTTATTAGCTAAGCGCTGAGAAATTTCTCAATGCTTTTGCCAAAGCTGATAATGTATATTGTACTCTCCTTTTTCTTTAATTTAATTGTTCACTTGTGGAACTGTACATATAATTTAAAAATTAATAGTGCGTGTTTGGAACTGTTTTTAAAAAATGGTTTTTACGTTTTTCGATAAGTAAAAAATAAAAATGAAAACGTAACTATTTTTGTTTAGCAAATGTTTTGAAAATAAAAATGGTGAGAATGATTTTTGTGAAAAAATTAAAAAAAAGTTGAAAGTTGTTTTCACTTTTCTATTTTTATTTTGTAGTACTTATTAATAATATTATAATATATTAATTAATAAACACAATTTTATTTTTTTATTATGCTCAAAATAATTTCTTAAAATATCAATAAACGTAATTTTAAAATCTGTCTTAAAATAATTCTCAAAACAATAACATTTTTATTTTTTATTAAAAATAAAAAATTATTTTAAATCAATTTCAAACGCCCTTATAATACTGAAATTATATTATTATTTGATGACCTACAAATGACAATGAATTGGAATATATGCACTTCATATTATGAAGAGACACGAAGTTGATCGATTTCTTTACATATTGGACCAAATAAATGATAATTTTTCTGATGTAAGTTCTCTAATGAAAGGTAAAAAAAATGTAAAATTCTCCTTCGCGCGCTATAAAACTAATATTTGCAGTTGAGAGGTGAGGGGGAAAAAAACAAATAACAAAATTAGTATCTGTATTTTTACAAGATTTTCAACAGTAACATGTATTTTGGTTAACTAAAATATATATAAATATGCCACCTTTATTTAAAAATAAAAATTAAATAAAAGATAAATGATTGGCACATTAATAAGGCATGGACAGTAGAAACCAAATAATACGATCAAATGTCTTCAAGAGTTATTCATCAATTCATACTGATGTTTATTAGCTGATCCCAAGATTATTAGTTAAATCACGATCGTAATTGTTTGAAATTGTCTAATCGATTTCACAAATCTACAACACTTGAAGAAAAATTTTAAGACAATCCTACAATAGCATATTGGTTCAATTAAAAAAAAAAAAAAAAAAAAAAAAAAAAAAAAAAAAAAAAATAGAGGGTATCCAATAAAAAACATAACACACTTTGCAACTTTAGATTTGAAGATTGAGAAAAAAAAAAAAAAAAAAAAAAGAGTATCTCCATTCTCGATTAAGAAGGTTGAACCGGCTATTGCCGGTGGTGGGTGTACTTTTTGTATGGTATTTTTGTAAATAAATGCGGCATATAACGTCTATCCGGACAAATTATTAGGAGATATTTAGTGGAGAAATTTATATTTTAATTTAAATCATAATTTATAATTTATTATAAAATTTTTTTATAAAAAAATATATGTAAATTAAAAATAATTTGAATCACATAATTTAAATTTTTTAATTAAACGTTATTTTAAGTCTTATTTTACGTGATAACAAATAAGAGAGTTTTGCTTGGCTGAGTTGGCAAACGACAAAGTAACATGGGCGTGTGGCGTTGAAGGAGTTCAAAGCGAGTAATGTAACAAATATTTTCTGACAGTTAATTTGTTCATTTTTAGAGAAGCCCGCCATAAACTTTTCTTTTAAATCGTTTCTTCAAACGTGCTGTTTTCAGAAATTTTAAAAGTATGATTCAAATATTTAGTATTTATATTATGTAACATTATGAATATTTCTTGAGTAGTTTTGTTAAGTAATAAAAAAATTTAAAATTTTGCTGCACAACTTGTTGCCGTTTTTCAATCAACTTCTTGCTTTGTCCATTCATGATTGCTACACTAATTATATATATATATATATATATATATATATATTACTAACGAGTTTTATATCTTATGCTTCTCTATTAACCATAAAGATTTGACCTGTCGCTTTATCACGTTGTTTTGAGCTACAGCATAAAACAATTTTTTTTTTTTTTTTTTAGACTCCATCTCTATGAACTTTTTTTTTCTTTTTTATATAGAAAAAGTATCTTACTAAACTTAATCTTGAATTTAAGGTTCATTATTAATTGCCTTCACACTATCTAACTCAATTAAATTTTATCTTTGCATCACCTCATTTTCACCTACGTGCAACAAGTTACCATAACGTTAACTACAGGCTACCACAAATATGAAAGTTAACGTCAATTCTCCAACACTCAGCCTTTATTTATTTTCCTTTCCTTACCAAATGTACACTGTGCTTAAAAAGTTTAGCACATAAAACACTAAACAATGAACATTAATAAGGAAAATTATTAGCAATCCAGTGTGAAGTGCCTTATCTAAAACCGAGCTACCGAATATGATTATATTTTGTCAAAAAATGTACCTAATATGGATAACAAATTCATTGCTACAAACACATAGAAAGTTAAAAAAAAAAAAAAAAAAAAAAAAAAAAAAAAAAAAAAAATGAATAATAAATTCTTATTGTTAAATAGAACTTCTGGGCACTATTGTGGTTATGTTTTTCACCTGTGATATGAACCGTATTTCCGATGGACTAATCATTTTTTTCCTTCAACTTCAGTGTGATAGGAATAACAACGTTCGGATTAGGATTAGAGAAACACCATTTTACTTCAAATTATATGAGCAATACTAAAGGTATCAAATACGATAATGTTTAGAGAATAATAACCTCGTCAATATGGATTGGTTATTTACTACGAGCGTATAAAAAGAAAAATCACCTCATTATGATAAAGTTATGACATTTTTAAAAAGACGTAAACATCGTTATGCATCACATTACACATACAGTACTATACCTACCGAATATGATAATGCACAATGAAAAATAATATAATCAATACAATATTATTTTGTTCGGTTCGTTGCTATGAACACATAGAAAAAAAAATCGTGTCAATCTTAGGTCTAATAGTAAAGTTATGATTTCATATGAAAATGAACTACTCATGAAAGAAAAAATTGACTCCTGGTTTGTTCTTCTGCCCATTATTTAATTCCAAACATTGAATATAGAGAGTGAAAATAGTTATACTAACATTTTTTTTAAAAGAAAAGTTGTCTCAAACAGAATTCAAATCACATAATTTGAATCCTTAAACCAAACGAGATCTTAATTTGAACTAAAAACTAAAAGTTGAGATAATTTGAATTACAATTTGATTGTTATTTGGATATCAAATAAATTATAATATGAAATGTGAATAAAATTTGACGTGTTTAAATAAAACGTTAAAAATAGTTATTTGAAAAAGTTCAGCGTTTAATAATAAATCTTATAAAAATTTGATGTTCATAAATAAAAGAATTACATAAACTATATGGATTTTAGGTTCCGATCACTTTGCCGATTCGAGTTTTGCTACCGTAAAAAGTTCTCAGAAACAGTTACGTCTAACTTTTTTATTACAGTAAAAAATTCTCACATAACATTACATCTTAACTCGAATTAAAAATTCAAATAAACGAACTAAAGGAACCCTTAATTTGTTATTATTTTTTCGCTCTAAATGTATATATATAGTAAAAAGAACTGTTTCAATCCGAAACGAAACTATAAAAAGTTATGATTTTTTAAAATATGAGTTTTTATTTTTTAAAATGAGTTTTTTATAGAGGTAGAGAAAATAGAATTAAAAAAATGGTAAAAGCAAGAAGTTATGTCAGTATTCAAAGGTTTCTGTTTGTTTGTTTTTTTTTTTTTTTTTTGGCTCTCTCATTCAAAGGTATTCGTTTGATTGACCCTGCCACGCAGGCCCAGCAAAACTTTAACCCAAAATCGGCAAAACGACTGCACGTTTGGTATGTTACGAAAAACCATCTGAATTTTTAATGAATAAAATAAAACAGAAAAGATATGGGTGACCTGATAGACATCTGACACGGTTCCCAATAAAACTTTTGCCCTCCAATCAATCTCATCCGTTCATGTTAATCTAAATGGTCCAAAATACACGGACGTTTTGGCTGTACACATAATGAAGGCCGAATTGTAAACTCACCCTACAAATATATAGAATTGTTTCCCATCTAATATCGGATTAAGCTGTACATATATATTTTTTAAAAAAATATGTATATTTTTTTAAAAATATATAATGTGAGGATATATATATAATTTATCTAAACACCTATATACATATTTTTAAAAAATATATATATATCTAAAAATATATATATATTTAAAAGAAATATACATGTATCATTTTAATTTGATACTGAATTAGAGATTTTATCTAAATATATATATGAACCTACAAAATAAAGGATTCCCAACTTGAGATTTTGCAAGCAAAACATATATTGTGTACTTGCTTTGGGACGAATATAAAGCATAAGACATCTTAGAGCATGTTTAATTTATTGATTCGAGTTGAGATGTGACTTTATGTTAAAGCTTTTTACTGTTATAAAAAAATTAAATGTGACTATTTTTAAAAACTTTTTACTGTAATAAAACTTAAATTTTAATTCTGAATTAATAAAATAAATGAGACCTTAATTTTAACAAATACTAGTGCCGCAGACAGTTTGACAAGTAAAGGCTCAACTTGCACATCTTAGTTTTGCTGTCCTGTCCACCACATAAGTTTGACAGCCTAACCACATAAAAGATATTATAACTCATTTGCCTTGCATTTCTACCAATATACATATATATATATATATATTTTTTTTTCTTGCATTAAACAACGCAAAGGAGGAGGAGAGAAGTACTAATATGCACATCTCAACTCGAATCCAAGTACTATTGTACATGTTTTGATATGATTTTGGAGTTGAGTTGGGTAAGTTGGTTAGTTATGTGATAGGTTTGAAGATGGCACTTCACTTGGAGTCGGAGCCAACCAGTGAAAAGGGACAGCCGCATTTCTTGAAAGACTCACATTTACATTTCAGTGTCTTATAATTAAATTTAGTATTGAAAAAACCAAAATAGAAATGAAATTTTTTTAAAAAAAAAAAAAAAAACCTTGCCGTATATTATATACTCTATTTTATATATAAATAGTACTCCTTCTCGGGCCAAATGAGAAATAATATATCAATACTCTATACAATTTTTTTTTTTTTTTTGAAGGCTCTATACAATAAAATCAATAGCATAACAGATCCCGTAAATCTGCCGCCGCATATTAATACCCGAAGACCACCACACGAGCAGAAAACCTCAAATTGTTTGTTTCAACTTTCAAGCAGAAAAAACCCCAACTGTTTGTCTTAAAGAACACACAAATATATATATATATATATATATTTTTTTTTTATTTTGTTAAAAAAAACTTAAAACTATATTACCAGATTCAGTAGGATACGAATGTCATACGCGTGTAATATGTAAACACTGAGATCCATTAGGACTTTTATTGTGTAATATTAATAATAATTATAATAGTATTTAGAAGGTTTTTTTTTTTTTTTTTTTTTTTTTTTTTGTCTTATCGTAGAATTCATCATCTTTTTGATGTTATTATGCAGTTATTCTCTTAATCATTAGACAAGTTCGATAATTGTTATGATCTTCATATACTTTCAACAATAAATTCTGATGTTTTCTTTTCCATTGCAGTTATTCTCCAAATATGTGTGTGTGTGTGTGTGTGTGTGTGTGTATATATATATATATATTATGTACGCTACGATTATAATAACATCAAGCTTATGGCTTCCACGTGAACCCACATAAGAATATGTTGTTGAAACATCGTTTTCACTGTGAATACCACACGCATTAACAACTGAAATAAACAATAAATTGACGTTTTATTCGTTTTCAATTCATTTTAATCAAAAACTAAATACTGATTTTTTTTTTCCTATTACAAATCACGTATTTTTCAGATAGATACTCTGTACAACATAAATTTAACCCAAAAAATAGGAAAAAAAAAAAAGGAGATATGTAAATTAACATTAGAGCGTCAGGGCAACCAATACTCTATGATACTACTTATTCTTAAATTACCAATATTTTGTTAAGATCCATTTCAATTTATATAGTTTCAGTTTTAGTATGATTTTACTGTGAATTAATAGTCTAAAATTGTATAGCAACAAACAACATGGTATTTTTAACCTTATAGCAAATAGTATTTCTGTTTATTATCTCTAGTTAGTTTTACATGATTACACACATGGCAACACAACAATAAGTTATATGACAAAAGATATAACAATGAACAGCTACGTTACATCTGTAGTAATTGTATTCTCAACAGTAGTGATAAATACATAAATGTACTTTAGAAATACTACGAGCATGACTATTAATAGAAAATAATTAAAGCTCATACTATAATATTTACATTTTATTAGTTGTTCCTAATATTTACAAATAACATTTTTGTAAAGCAGAATAGGCGTTGTCTGCACAAGGAGGGAGGAAGTGGAACAAAAACTGAAGGGAGTGGAAGAGAGGGAGGGATGGATGGTAAAAGAAAGAAATGAAAAGGAAGAGGCAGAAAGAGAAAAAATAAAAACAAGGGAATGAATGATTAAGCAAATTAAGAAGATGTGATCATGGATGTGAGGTTAATGAATGAATCATAGGAAAGCATAAAGAAGCCCATCTGGATGCCTGGGTATGAGATTCTCTCCTATTTCTTTCTTTACTTTCACGTGCGTTTTATTATCTGCCCCTTCACTTTAACTCGTATCCCCATGCACTTTCACTTGTTCCGTGTTTTTCTAATTTTAGGATAAGGTTTGGGAATTTTTCCCCTTAACGAATTCATTCTGTTGAAGCTCAAAAAGTCCTTCCCACGTTGCATTTCTTTGGTGATAGGTCGGCCTCCTAATAATATTAGATTATGTTAATTTGAATTGTGTATATGGAAGAGAAAAATGTTATAATAAAAAAATTAAATTTAAATTTTTATGAAAGAAAATAGTATAATAATATAATTTGAGTCATGAAATGAATAAAATTTTAATTTTTAATTGTTAAAAACAGTTAAAATCACATCAAATTAAAATATATGTAGAACAAACAATTTTAATACAAATTTGATAGTTAAAAAGTAAAAAATTAATAGTAGTTCATTTTTTTGGGCATGTTTACTTATAGGAATGAGAGTCAATCTCATATTTACTTGTTTATTTTTATCTTAGAATGGAAATAAAATTGGTGGACCCCACTCAAAGTTGAGATTGAAAATGAGATTAGCATTCTCATGCTCCATTGAGATTTTGACTTTCATTCCTAATATTAAATTACAATCATGTCCTTATTTTACTTATAAATATATAATTCAAAAAATTTAAAAAATAATAATTACTATCTATATTTATTATTTTATTGGCCTAATGTTATAATATTATAACTTTAATATAACAAATATGAACTTATTTGTTAATAAATTAATAATAATTACAACCTATATTTTTTATTCTATTGGCCTAATGATATAGTATTATAACTTTAATATAACAAATATGTACTTTATTTGTTAATAAATTAATAATACATTTTATTTTTTTAACACTATTTTTTATTCTTATTTATTTTATTTAACTTTGAACGATTTATTTTTATATTTTAAATAATTGTATAATTTATATTTATTATCCTACTATTACATTAAATATTTTAATTATGATTAATTTTAATATAATAAGTACACAATTTATTTTTAAATTAAAAATATAAATTGACTTAAAGGGTACATTAGTAATTTTATTCTATTTCATTTTGATTATGAGTGTAAATAAACTCGTGAATGAGATTTAGAGTAATTCTGATTTTAAATCATGTCACTAAATAAATAACTTTTTTATTATAATTCTTCACTTTAAATCATATACCCACTTTAAATTTTGTTAACTTTAATTCATACTCATTCTGATTATGCGTAAATTAACTTGTCATTTTAGTTAACTTCAATTTTTAGTTATAGAAATTAATAGGCCATAACTTATCAAGTTATGGTTCATAACCAGATAAGTTATGGACAAATTTGTCAAGTTATGATTTATAACCGGACAAGTTATGGACAATTATGAATAATAACTTGTCAAGTTATGGTTCATAACCAGATAAGTTATGGACGAAAATAATAATTTGGCCTATTTATTAACTTATGTAAACTATTGGCCTATTAATTTTAATTCATCTCAAATTTTAGTCTATTTTCCTCTTTCTCCCATTTTAGTACTATAAAATAAATTCCCTAAGATATATATGATTGTTTATTTTTACTTGACCGCCAATCTGGCAAGCTCATTACTGCTTTCCTTTTTGTTTTCATTTGTGAGTCAGTTGTCGTTGTTCATTAAAGTCCGTATTAATATAAGTAGGCATAATAATAGTATATACTGTAAGATGCTGTGTTCCACTTCTAAGTTCCACCAAAAGACCAAAGATCCAACCCCACCGAAAAAAAAAAAAAAAAACAGAGACAAGAGGTATATCCAAGAACCGGCAAGTTTCAACACTTTAAAGTGTTGAAACCCGTATTTCCTAATCGTGGTATGAGAAAATTTGAAATTTAATTATTATTTTTTTCGATTTATTAGTTATATTATTATATTATAAAATTTTAACGTCATTATAAAAAAATTTAAAAATTACCAAAGATAATTTATAAATTATTTAATTATTAACGACATAAAATAAATTTAATAATAATAACATAAATAAAATAATATTATTTTATTTATGACATTTTTAAATATTATCCTTTTATTGTTGTGCCCTACTTAAACAATGTTCTCTTCATTAAACAATGTTCTCTTCATTAATGTCCTTACTACATATGTAAATATTTATTGGGCCTAAATGCCGACCCACTTGTCAGCCCAACCCACATAAAGATACATGTCGTCTAGTCATTATTTTTTTTAAAAGAATAATCTTAACAAATATCTCTCGTGTAAGAGTCTTAATTTTTACTAATTATTTTTTATTAATATTTTTTTAGTTAAATAACTATATTAGCAAAATAGTGCTAATCAAAGTAAAGGATAAACATCAAAATCCATACACTTTTTTAAGGGTAAGTTCAACAATTTTCTCTTTAAAAAAAAATGAAACAAATACCTTTAGAATGCATAGATTTAGATTTTTACTCTTTAGTTTGAAATAATATTCTTGTTATTCAAATAAATATACTAGTAAAAAATATATTAATCAAAAGTAAGGATAAAAATAAAAAATCATACGCTCTGAGATAAGTTGAGCAATTTTTCCTTTAAAAAATATAAATAAATATATATAAAACTAGGAGTGAATAAAAACCCGACAATCTGACGAACTTGATTAACCTACCAAACCCAACCCATTTTTGCCCGAATCTAGTCAACCCGATCAAGAGTTCAACCTAACCCACCCAACCTTACTATTAATTGGTTAGATTTTGGTTGAGTTTTTCTTATCCCAAATTAACCTGAACCCGCCCAATCTATTTATCTATATAAATAAATATTTTCCTACCTCATAATATATAATTTTTGTCTCATATCTTACATTATTTACTTGACAACCTATTATATTTTACATTGTATGAGTTCTTTTTGTTGTTTGTTTGTTGGTTTACAACTTGTATATTTGAACTTGTTTTGCATATATTTTATTTTTATATTAGTTTATAACTTATGTGATAATTTTAGAGTTGTATAAAATTAATATTATAATGAAAGTTAGCTTTCTTTTTATACAATTTTAAATTTGGGTTGAATGATTAACTTTATTTATTTTTTATTTCTTTATTATGTTCAACTTAATGAACCCACCCAATCCACCCAAATTTTAGTTGGGAGGGTTAATTATGTGGGTTAAATTTTAAATAAACCCACCCAATTTAATTGGGTGGGTTGAAAAATCTCAAAACCCCACCTGATGTTAACCTATGTATAAAACATACGATCTGCCCCTTGAGTTCGACCGTATGTTTTCTTTGTTTGATCAGCCTGTGCATGTTCGACTGGATTAGGCCAAGACCTGTGAGTTTGGATCGGCTCATCTAACCCGATCCTAAACCTGCCACTGTTGGTCCGGTCCTATTCCGATCCTAACCCTCGGGCCGGACTAGTCCAGGTTGTTAAAATAAAATTTTTTCAATATTTTAGCAAAACTTTACTTACTTTAGAGTATTATATTTATTTCTTTAAATACTAAAAAAATCATCATAACCACAATAGTGACAAAATAAGAACATAGTGAAATTCATCTAAAAAATAAAAAACTCTTGAGATATCAATTGTAATAGATTCAACACAATAAAAATTATTTTGGAAGAAAACACTATAACTTTGAAGTTGTTGTTTTTCTATAAGAATAATGTTATTATTACGCTTAATTTCTTTTGATTAATTAAAAATTTACACATCACCTCTCACATATTATATTAAAAGTCTCGTATAGTTTTACATAAAAAATACCAAATAATACTTTCTAAAAAAAGAAAAAAGAATATCATAATGATAACTAAATCTGTAAGTTTGGAGTGGGGTAAACATGTTAGCTCGAAACTCGTCATTGTTGTCCAAGGCCTTAACTTCTAAGCCAAGCCAGGCTAAGATTTCAAGCTTGAAAGCTTATTCGGGCCCGCCCATTTCAGCCCAAACACTTTAATTTATTTTTTAAATATCTTATAAAATTTTGGACCAAGCTGAGCCGTCTTTAACCTGTCGAGCTTTAAGACTGGTTGAGCTGGGTCGATCTTTACCTTTTTAAAATCGGGCTGGATAAACCAAACTTTCAACTTGAGTAGTGATGGGCATTACCCCTAGGATTTTTGTTTAAAAAAAAAGAAGGAAAAATTTTATAAATTTCTCTTGAATTTTTTCACTTGTGTCAACATGCCTCATGAACTTTAAAATGTAATGTTGTGCCCCCTAAACTTTATCACTTCTCCATATTGATTTTATTAGTTTTTTAAACGAAAATGTTGATATGACCATTAAATTAAAAATTATCTATGATATTTGAGGTTTGTTAAATACCTTCTCCTTTAAAAATGTTAATTAAACACCAATTCTCAAAACATTAGTTGATTAGGGGCAATAAAAGGGGAAAAATGAGGAGCAAATATGTATAATGTATTGAATTTTGTTAATTTTTTTTCCTTAATATTTCACCTAGATAGAAGTGCTAGACATAAAATATGTTTATGCTTTAGACATAAATAACATTTTTAGATCTAAATGCGTTGAGGGCATTTATTTTAATATATATATTTTTAAAAAATCAACACAAATCTTACGGAATCCATTAACAAACTTTAATGGTCAAATATCATTAATAATTAACAATTTAACGATCATATTAACATTTTTCATTTAAAAACTGATAAAATTAAGATGGGGAGATAGAAGTTGGAGACATATTATAGTTAAGAAGGCAGAACAGGTACATCTTAAAGTTCGTAGAGCATATTGACACAAATGACAAAGTTTAAGAGGTGTTTATAAATATTTCCGTTAAAAAACTTAATAAAGGTAATTTTAGGGAGCATGTTGATATAAGTGATAAAGTTAAGCAGGTACAATATGTACATTAAATTTAAAAGATATGTTAATACAAGTAATAAAATTTAGGAACAATTTATAAAATTTGTCCAAAGAAAATAAAGAAGAGCTATAATTGTGAATTGCCCTTTTTACTTCCCGCTCGCTCGCGTCCTTCAAACTTTCCATTTTTTTAAAAAAACATTTTCTTCCTCTTCTATTCTTCTTATTCTTATGCTTTCAATCCCCAATTCAAAAATCAAACGTCTCTCTTTCAGCTTTCAAAACCCTAGACTACATTCCTCTCCATTGATCGACTTTCTCTCTCTTTTTTCGCGATTGCGTGCAATTCAAGTCTATTTCCGCACTTCCTAACAGTATGATTCTTGCTTTTCCTCTCACTTCTTTTTCTGATTATTACTCCAAACCCAAACTCCTCTAATCGCCGTTGATTCGTTTTCAATACTTTAGAGATTAAAGATCATTCCTTTTTCCGTATATAAGCATGTTTCTGGTAGATGCTGGTTCAAGAACGTTTTGGAAGTCGTTTAAATTTTTGTTTTCGTTATAGGAAACCTACAACATTTATTTTTATTTTTATTTTTGAAAAAATGGTGTTTGTTTGTTTGTTTTGCATATAGATTTTGGATTCCAGTTCAAATCAATGGGTGCCCCGCGAAGGATTAGCCCGAGACTCCAGAACATTCCAGAAGAAAAAAGGCCTTATTATGGCCCTGACGGCAAAAGAACACACGGGAAGGAGGAAGACTCCGTTGTTATCACTAAAAAGCCTAGATTAAACATCTATAAAAAACCATGTTTGCCTAACACATCGAGGATAAAAGATAAAGGAGATGAAACTAATCTTGTATCGGATGTAAATCCAAATGCCGGTGGAGAGACAAGGATCGTCGATGCAAAAGACGAAGAAAAATGGCCGATTATCAGCACTTCTAGGATGGATGAACAAGGAATCAACTACAGTAAAAGGGTGAAAGAGACATTGAGAATCTTCAATGGACATTACCTTCACTTCATTAAGGTGATTTGATTATATCCACAAAGACACATTTTCGTTTTGCAAATAAAATTGGAATGCCTTAAAAGTTCTTTTGTTGTTGAGAAATTGTTTTCATAGAAGTACTGATACATTAAAACACCAATGCCCAAAACAAATTTTTTTTTTCTTTTTTCTTTTTATGCGATGAGTAGATAATTTGGATATTCATTACTAGCGATGTCTTTTATCTACAGGGAAACTTTCTTGATTTTTATGGTTTAAGATTTGAAGCCACACTGACTACTAGCTGAACTTTCATTATAACTTTCAACTCATAATGTCTTTTGCTCTTGTGCAGATAGAAGAGGAGAGAAGCAAGGAGGCAAAGGTTATTTTGACCTTGATTTCTTTCCCCCACATTTTACATCTATTTCTCTCATATGAAATATCTAGTGGTTGCTGTATATGTTTGTTGGATTGTGATGATGTTGAGCCTATGTTTTTGCTTACATGAGTAAGGTTGTTTGACAATTATATTTTGTTTTCTCTCTCTCTTCAGCCTTGTTACACGAGTAATGATTTCAAAAAGTTTTTGGGTAAAAGCATAAACAAGATTTATTAACAATGAAAATTTTCCTACCTCTCTCTATATCCCCTCCAGCGGTTGGTGCGCCTTTAGGATGTCTTTGGTAACCAATTTTAGGAGTACCAATGCTGGAGGTCCTGTAGAGAATTTTGAATCCCTCTCTCAATTCATTTCCTCCTGTAATCCCTCCTACCAAACAACCATAAGTCTTAAAATCAATCCACTAATCCTCCCACCCTTATCTCTCCTACCAAACAAGGCATTAGTAATTCTTTGTAACTTGCTGATCCTGTTAGTTGTTTCTTTGAATGGAAAGTTTCACTGATTAATTATTTAATAACTAGGTTCCGGCGCTAAAATAAGAAATGATTAGGACATATGTGGTCGGATCATATCATGCACATGCACACCAAGTGGTATATGGAAGGCCCCTTTGTATTGGGATGAATCTTGCGAGTTTGTTTAGGTGCTTGATTTGTATTCTCAAGTTTGGAAGTTGATGGTGGTAGTAGTTTCTTCATTGTGATTGTCATTTTGTATAAATAAAGCAGAAGGTACGGAGACAGTTGTTGACCTTACAATATTTATGTTAGTTATGCAAATATTTGCAGAACCGGGTAGGTGACGACAACGTTAAGAAGCCTTCCAAGCGACCTGATCTGAAAGCAATGAAAAAGGCAAGATGCTAGATCTAGTGTAGTACTTAGACAGCATGTTATTTGGAAACTTTATGCCTTTTTTCATTCTCAGTTTCACACTTCTAAATAAAAAATTTTTGATGCCCTTGGTTCTTATCCACGCCCTCCTTGGCATCCTATTTTTCTTCTATTGCAACATCATCTTTATGAAGTTCACACACAATATTTTCTTCTGATTTTGTCAGTTGAAAAGTTCAGATAGTACACACTTATTTTTGACATGAGACTGCCCTCCCATAATTTCACTTTTTCCGTTGCATTTTTTATTATTGCTCTTCAGGTCTGGTGTTTACCACGAGTGCTCTGGTAGCTAATTTGATGCCTTTAATAACCAGTGAAAAAAATAAGTACTTACCTTTATATGTTCATGGCAGATGTTGAAGGATGGGAAAGTTCTATACCCTGAAAAATGTTTTGGTCATCTACCGGGTTGGTGATTTATAGTTGTGTCATTTAAAAAATAAATAAGAGCCCAGAAAGGAAGATTGTATTTCAAAATGACTTTCCACACCCTTAGTTTCTTAATTTCTAATGATACAGGTATTAATGTGGGGGATCAATTTTTTTCTCGGACCGAGATGGTGGCTGTAGGAATTCATGGGCACTGGTTAGCTGGCATTTGTTTTATAGGAGAAAGTGAAGGCAAGGTACCGCGTACTGTATCTATGCATATTTGTCACAGATAATTACAGGAGAACTTATATTTCTATTGTCTCATTCTATTTGTGCATTTAATTTCACCATGTAATGAATGATTGCGTGTTCAAAATTTCTCTGTCAAAGTCATACCAACACTAGACATCTCCTAAGGTTTTCTGTCTGCCGCTGTCTATTTGATAGTTGTGTTTAGATGGGATTCATAACATTATCAACCTTATCAGCGGACAACAAAATGGAGCCAATTGTTGAAAGTGAGAGCGCAGTTAACAGCAAATTGTTAAACAAAAGAATCAAAATCGCTATATGGTGTCAACATATAGTTAGTTCAAATTCCAGCATTGGACTGGGATTGGTTTTCATGATTTCTTATTAATTCGGTACTTTAGATAGTTGTCCTCTTGTGTTAGCTTTCTGAACTTAAGAGACTTAATCTGATCAGTATGCTGATCTTATGAACTCTGCAGAAGAAGTTCAAAGACTCTGGCTATATCTTTCCCGTTGGGGTAGCAATTGTGTTGTCTGGCCAATATGAAGATGACGTTGATAACTCCGACGAAATTGTATACACAGGTCAAGGTGGACATGACTTACTTGGCAATAAACGTCAAATTAATGACCAAGTAATGAAACGTGGTAATTTGGCTCTTAAGGTGTGTCCAAGGAATTACGATCTTTTTATCTTGTAACTCCCCTTTGTTGTTTGAGATTCGTTTGTTTTGTGTAGTATGGAAAACACTGCGTTTCTTAGTCCTAAATTCTTGTTTTGTTTTTTCCACTAATTCTTTCAGTTGTCCGTCAATTTATTCATTTGAGCTTTCTCGAATATTAGTTGTGACACAATGTAGCGTCTGGTGGTGTACTATGAGTTTGTGTGTGTGCGCGCGTGCTTCAATAAATTCATTTATTTTTATTTCTTTCAGATATATGGTCTTAAATATAGCCAGATATTGAGACAGACATAACTGCCAACTACCAAGTTGATATTTTTCCCTTTTTCTGCAGAATAACATGATTCAATCTTTACCCATCAGAGTAATTCGCGGAAATGATTGTCCGAATAGTATTACTAAAAGGCTTTACACATATGATGGTTTATACAAGGTCAGCCATTCCAATACCAAGTGTTTTTTGTTTTCCCTCTTTAATTTTATCTCTTGCAGTTAAAATTACGAGCACATTGTTCATGTAAAATGTGAATAAGCTGCCGTTAAACCACTGAACTGATGTAATTCTTTACCACAACAAAATAATCTGTGTTTGAAATTGTTCTTGTTTTTACTTTTTACGTTTTTTGAGAAAGAAAAAATAAAAACGATTTTAAAACAGTGTTTGACACAATTAAAGACAAAAAAGGAAAATAAAAATAATTTTTTGATTTAGTGTAAAATGTGAGAGAAATAAAAAACATCTTTTAGTCATTTTTCATTTTTTGTTTTCATTTTCTCCTTTCTCGAGTAAAGAGAGAGTGAAACATTAATGAGTTTTTTAATATTAAAAACAATCTCTTAATAAAACTATTAAATGCATTTTTAAAAATGATTTCTGTCTTAAATTAAAAATATTTTTATTTTTATTTTCATATAAAAAATAAAATCATTTTAGAATGAATTTTAAACACGTTTATAAATAATGATCGATATCCAAATGTAGAATTTTTGAATGAAAATAATACATCTGAATGATAATTGATATCCAAGTGTAGAATTTTTCATTGTTGGGTAGATAATAAAGGCAGTCAAGTAATTGAGTGGTGACAAAGAAAGAAGCAGGACATCCTGTTGATGATAATAACTACTGAAGTGGTGTGGTGAATAATTACGTCTGGTAGAATCTCTATAGAATCTAAAAAGGGGAAATGGAAAAGGAAAAATTAAATTCTTAGGCTCCTAGCTTCTGACTAATGGACTTTAATTAAACTTAGTTCTGCACAAGTCAATAAATACCAGTTTTTTTTTTTTTTTTTTTTTTTTCCGTACTGCATGTTTTGAGTGTTTACCTTGTTACTACTATGGTTCGATGATTCTACAAAGTGGCTAAAAGTGCTACATAATCTTTTCTTTTTTTTCTTTGTTTTTTTTGTTTTTTGTTTTCCTTCTCCAGGTTGATGAATACTGGGCTGAGAGAGGAGTTTCTGGATTTACCGTTTTTAAGTACCGCTTAAAGCGACTTCCAGGACAACCTGAATTAGTCACAAATCAGGTTATCACTATTTATTTTCCTTGTTTATCTTAGCTTTTATGCTTACTTTGTTCAAGGGCCACAAAATTCAAAGCAAATTCTCTGGAAGCAGTTTTTACCTTGCTGGATTTAAATTCAAAAATTACTTTTGGGACCTCAATTTATGGATTAAACTTGACTTTGTCCCTTCAAAAGCAACACGCATCACTAATGTGGAGAAACTTGATGAAACTTTCAGGTTCAATTTGTTCGCGGGAAAGGCAGCCAAGCTCAGTCTGAAATACATGGGTATGAACATAGTAAATCATGCTCATAAATGAGCTTTCTTTCTAGTACTTGACAAATTCATACACCTTAACGAGTGTTTATCGTTTTCTAAGATTGATCTGCAAGGATATTAGTTATGGTCGAGAAACTATACCTGTCCCTGCTACCAATATAGTTGATGATTCACCTGAAACGCCAGAAGGTGAGAGATTACATATTTTCTTATATATTTCAAAATAGTTTCTCATTGTTTCTGTCTCTTTTTTATTGTTGGTTTACGTATATCCTTTTTACTTGTTCTTTGTAGGCTTCACGTATATAACCTCTATTGAAGTTGCAAGTAATGTTAAAATCCCGGCTAGTGCTCGTGGATGCAATTGCAAAGACGAGTGCACTGATCCGAGAACCTGTGCTTGTGCCAAACGCAATCCATCCGACTTTCCGTACGTGGCTCAAGATGGTGGCAGGTTAGATAAGCATTTAAATGAAAACTATAATGATAAAAACATCATTTCTTGCTTATTTATACCATCTTCAGTTCCAGTACAAATGCTAAAACTATATATGACACAAAAAGAAAAGTGTAAAAATGACCACACATAACGCTGTTTTAGACACTAGATTAACTTTTTCTCATAAAATTATCAAGTAAAAAGGCAATCGAATGACAGTGCATTAAAGAATAATTTTCTAAACTAAATGCCAAATTTTAGTATTGAAGTAGAACATTGGTATTGTATTGAAGATGCACTCAAAGAATAAATGCAGGATTTATAGATGCCGTGACAACATTCCCTTGTGAGATGTGGTGACAACTTATCCCTTAGATTTTGTTCTTTCCAATTGCATTTTCCAAGTCCACCGGAATGTTCTCATTAACTTTTCCCTTGCAGACTAGTGGAGGCCATGGATGTTGTATTTGAATGTGGCCCAAACTGTGGCTGTGGACCTAAATGCGTAAATCGTACGTCTCAGAAGGGACTAAAATACCGTCTTGAGGTATTGTGAGTGCAAACCTTCAGGCATTTTGATATTGCATTTTACCTGCTTCGGTAACTTTCTAATTTTCTTAACAGGTTTATAGGACTCCAGATAAAGGTTGGGCTGTTAGATCTTGGGACTATATTCCTTCTGGTGCGCCAGTATGTGAATACATCGGAGTTGTTAGGAGGACTGATGAAGTGGACAATGATGCTGGCAATCCTTACATATTCGAGATTGATTGCTTGCAAACCATTAATGAGATAGGAGGACGAGAGGTATAGCTATCATCTTATGAAAACCCTTTTTTATAACATATCAAGCGGGTTAGTCTATGTAATTATTAAACGTGTCATATGAAACTTGTAAACCTTCTGCATAAAGTTTTAAGTGCCTTATCTTATATCATTTCACTGCAGAGGAGATGGAGGGATGTATCTCTTCCAAGTAGTAGTGTTAAAAGAGGAGGGAAGACATCCGAAAATGTACCCGAGTATTGCATCGATGCAGGTTCGAGGGGCAACCTTGCCAGATTCATTAATCACAGTTGTGAGCCCAACTTGTTTGTTCAGTGCGTTCTGAGGTCTCACCATGACATTAGACTTGCGCGAGTTGTGTTGTTTGCTGCAGATAACATAGTTCCTTTACAGGTGAGCTTCTTTTGGTTTACAACAAGTCTATAAAACTAGTTTCATATCTAAAGCCGATATAGCTTGAAATTTCTTTCTTTCTAGTTCAAAAATCATTTTCTTCAGTTATTAACATTGTTAGACTAATTAACAAAAAAAAAAAATGGTGGTTTTTTTAATGTGTGGAGCAGGAGCTCACATATGACTATGGTTTTGAACTTGATAGCGTGGTTGGTCCAGATGGTAAGATTAAAAAGTTACCTTGCCACTGTGGTGCACCTGGCTGTCGAAAGTGGCTGCACTAGTACTTGAAGAAATACCCAAGTTTTTGCTTTATTATTATTATTATTATTATTATTATTATTATTATTTCTCTCTTTTTTTTTTTGGGCTTATTTTTGCCTCCCACTCCCACATTGTCATTGAAGAAACTTTGAAATTCTTGGCCGTTCTTTTTGTGGTGATGAAATGGGAACCAGCTATACATATCATATTTATATGTTATGCGCTTGGGAGGCCTATGTTTACTGTTGCCAAACTTATTGAGCATTTAATGTTAGAATTATTTGATATTCATGCCTATTGTGTCCCGTCCCACAATGTAGCAATTAGCTCCTTTCAATATTATTTGAGGATTATCTTTTATATATATATATATATATATTATTCATTATTAAGATTACCATTTGTTGTTGGATTGATTACAAAAATTAGATTTTTAACTAAATTAGGCCAAAAAAAAAAAAAAAAAAAAACTGAGTTTGGCAAAACATGCAATGGGTTTCTTCAATAAATTTGTTAAAATTTTTATTCATACTTGTTTTCTTCTAAATAAATGAATAATTATTTATGAATTGTCGTCAAACCTTTTTGTGTGCACCATTTGTGAAATACGTCCCATTTTTATACTAAGAGAGGTGCCTGTTTTCCGTTTAATATGATATAAAATAACAGTTTGTTTTTCAAGGTCAATCGAGTAAACACTTTTATCTATTTCATTTTTAAAAATTTTTATTCTACTTATTTTTATTTTTTTCGATTTTTTTCTGCCAAAATGGTTAGCCTTCATCTTCAAAAAAAGAAAAAGAAAAAAAAGAATCCGCTCATGATGTGCGTATGCGACTAATTTGATGTAAAAATATCAGAATTTGCCTCATTAACGTTTATGTAGAAGAAATTGACTAAAATTTTAACTTCATTATTAATTTAACCAATATTACAACAAATTTTAAAGTTAAAAAAATAAATTACTATGAATAAAATTTGAGGATTAATATGTTAAATTTGTAAAGTTAAATGGTATCCATACAGAAAAGCCTTTAATTAATAAATAAAAAACAAAATACTGCAGTAGCATGCAATTACTTATAATGGCATAAATAATAAATCTACGTAAAATTAAATTATGTACTTTTTTTCAACTACATAAATCTTAAAAAAATGAGATAAATACTTTTTTAAAATATACGAATCTAAATTTTTACTCCTTAATATTAATTAATATCTTTTTAATTAAATAATTATATTAATAAAAAAGTATTAATTAAACATAAACAATAATAATCAAAATCCATTCACTCATAAAGGTAAGCTCAGTAAATCTTTCTAAATTTAATTTTTTTCAAATGTCTTAGAGAACTCTTTATACTAAAGAAAGGGCAAATTTTAAAAATATCTATTGAAATAGAGCCCACATTAATTCATATATTTTTACTTTTTACATTAGAACTAATTAATGGGTAGGACTTTTTAAAAAAGATTATTTAACCGGGTAGAATATCTAATTTTCTCGAAAACATAAAGACCCAAACGACATCCAACTAAATTATAAAGGGCTAAACGACATCCAAATAGAAACAACCAGCAAACTAGAAAAAGTAAATAAAAAAAACCACAAAAAATGACTGTAAAATCTTCTTTATCAGCCTGCTACATCAGTTTCTTCTCAAGTTAAATTTTGTAATGTAAAAACGCAATTTTCTTTTGCCTTTAAGCAACTCCAATCATATTTGACGTTTCATGTTTTTAATCAAAATAATTAATGATTTAGAGCATGTTCTTTTAGAGTATAATTTGAGTGTAGTTTTTGAGTTAAATTTGAGTTATAACTAAAGTTGAAGTTGTAACTTGAATAAAGTTGAGTAAAATTAAATAAAGTTAGAACTTGAAAGAACGTAAACTTGAATAATCTGAGTTTTGTTGCAAAAGAACAACCCCTTTTTTTTTTTTTTTTTAGTTTTTCTTTACTCTAACTATTAACTAAATAGTTAACTATTTTAATTAAAGCATTTTCTACTAGCTAACATCTCTAATAGAGCTATTTAAATTTTAGCTAAATTCTAACTAAAATAACCTTTTAGCTAGAAAGTTATTTTAACTAATAATTTTTTAGTGAACCACTCTAACTACATTCTCTACTTTAACTAAACATGCATTATTTTAATATTTTTTTGAGTTTAAAACATAAATAATTTTTTTAACTTTTAATTTATGTCAAAACAAAAAATAAAATAATAAAAAGAACAAATAACTAAGCACTTCTTGTTAACTATATTTAATTAATAAAAAATACTTTAATTAAAATTTAGAGAGCTTGTTTAAAAATAGTCTATGTAGCCCAAGGTAAGGTCAATGCTTCAACCAATTATATATATTACCAATGGAGTTAAGATTAATAATTACAAGTAGTCTGTCTCCCACTATTTTCCTTTAAGCGTAGACTCAAAGGTCAAGTGGATGATTAAAGATTAGTAAAAAACGTGATTTATCCGTAAACAGAAGAAAAACCCCATTTTAGCACTAAGGGGGGGTACCCTTTTGATGAAGCTTAACTTTTCTTTTTTGCTAGTAAATTTAAAATTGTTTTATTTTTTTTTTCTTTCGCTGAAAAGTTAAAAATTTGCTTTAAACGAGCCTTCAATTATTTAAGTTACGACTTATGACAATTGTGCAAATTAAAGAATATCTTACTTATTTTGTCTAGATTTTTTGTTTACTTCGCTGATTTGAGTTTTGCTACAATAAAAAACTTTAAAAACAGTTACATTTAACTTTTTTACTACAGTAAAAAATTTTCACATAACATTACATCTTAACTCGAATTAAAAACTCAAATCAACAAACTAAACGGGCTAGAATATATCTGCTCAAACATTTTAGGTCATTCATTCAACTTTAGTTTATGCAAATTATGTCGCATTCTATGAAGTTTGTCCTTAGCCCTTTGACCATTACAAGAGTCAAAAACATTTTTTTTTTTTTTTTTTTTTTATAAAAGAAAACGACTAATATTATGTGCAAAGGAAAAAAAAAGGGGTCATTTTACATGTAACACTGAATATTTTGTTTATAAGTTACCTTTGTAATGAAAGGTCCAAGAGCCAAAGGATATTGTTGCTGTGAACTCTTTTTTACTCAACCCTTCACACTCAAGAAAGAATTGTGTTGGTTCATTTATGATAAAAATCTCACTAATTTGGAATTTATGGCCAATTAAATATTATTTTATTTCCTTATGGGGGGCCCACTAAAGATGTGCAATACAGCTTTGCATTTTAACAGGGGTCTGACCGTCACCACATAATATTTACTATTTAGATCCAGATATATAGCATCTGCTAAACCTTTATATAAATTGGTAATTTCACAAATTAGTATTTGGGAATAAGAAAATGAAAGGAAAACAGATGTTCTTATCAATTAAATTAAATTAAATTTGACAAATGTCCATTATGTGTCTCATTACCACCTAATTCCGAATCTTATATTTGTACGACGATCATTGAGATTGTCATGGAATCCTGATGGACTTAGACGTTTTACCAAACCAAATACTGATTTTCTTTTTCTTATGGACCCTTAAAAAATAGATAAAGAAATAAAAAGAAATTATGCATTTACTTTTATGCCATCTCAGTGCCTTAGCGGCCTATCTTGAGTGTGTGTTTGAGACGCTCTTTTCACAAGCCTTTCCCAAGTTTTATTATTATTATAAGCCATTATTAAATAAGATATTAGAAAATACACTCGTTGAACTATCTCCTATCGTTTTCCTCTGGGGCATTTTGTAATTTGCGATTATGAAGTTTTGAGAGAATAAAAATACAGATTAGGATTTTTTAACTATTGAAGGCGGACCACCATATTTTAGGTTCACCAAAATATACAATATTTCTCTTAGTACATTTAAAAAAAAAAAAAAAATTAAGAGCGTCTCTAGTAAGCCGTTTTATCAATATGACTAATTTTTTGATCTTTAGATATGATCAAAATCAAAACAGATTAAAAAAATATGTAGAATATGAAGTTTCGAATACAAATATGACGATTGAAAAATAAAAAACTATCAATAGTTTATTTTTTTTGATCTTGTACTTAAAATATTCTTTCTTTTAAACAATATTTCTTGTAGTGTTATGATTCATGAAAATCATGCGTTTGGAACTCGTTTTAAAATGATTTTATTTTTGTTGGGGCTCTTTTGGAGAGGGCATGTCGACGTGGAAGGTGCGAAACTCGTGGCCTCGTTTGGTTTGCTATGACTGTGCACGAACCGACTAACATGGTTGAAGAGTTGCTGAGGGTACCTCCTGGCGTCGACGGTAGCCAGGATGATGAGGTTGGCCCCGGGTGAGGTAGGCAAAGCCCGGATGTCCCCGAGGAAGACAATATCCGATGGCGACACCCGTTGTGGCTTCAGCTCCGTGAGGTTGAGGAATTTATGATGGGGATCTCCCAGTGAGCGTATAGTGTGGGAGAGGAACGTGACCAGTTTATAGAGGAGGTTTCTAAGTGGGTAACAGAGTTATATTTCTTTGTTTGTGAACAAAAAAATGATCCCGACGGACGTAGTGTGTGAAGGGAATAAAACAGTCGATCGCGAGGTGTTAGGCTGTGGTTAAGGGCTTTTGGTGTTTTAGGAGCTTTTGTTACCACTTTCAATAGGGAGAACGCCTAGAAACTTGTTCTAGAGGGACTCCGCCGGAAGTTATGGAGAATATAATTCTCCGTCGGTCGCTATGATAGAAACCAGAAAATCAGAGGAGTTAGAACAGAATACCTTGATCTGCCCTTGTCCTTCTTTTCCCGTGTATCTTGTCGTTGTTTGAGAGGTTTGGGCAACGATATTTATAGGCCAGGATCGTGGAGAAAGGGAGGGAAGTTTTCCTGCCAGCCATCTGGGACTTTGGTTGAAATCCTCCCTCCAGAGATCCCTGTTGGTAAGACATTTCTAGTGAGATCCAGGGGCAACTTTCGATGCTCCCAGAGGAATGTTTACCCCAGAATGGACTATAATAGGTCACTGGGCAGCCAGACGTGGCTTCGTGGCCATTTGGGCGAGGTCAGGGAGTGGCAGCCAACGTGGCTTCGTGGCTGTTTTGGGCGAGGTCAGGGAGCAGTAGGGTGAATAGAGATTTTGCCCTCCCATTCGTATGTGTTATGGCATTTTATGGTCTTGAGAAAATGGACTGGCTTGACCCTCTGGGAAGACAGAGGGGGGTTGAACGAAAATAAGGAAAAGAAAGACGTGGAGAAATGTTGCCTTGTGTCTCGGTGCAAGGCAATGGACTAATAGGTTTTTTAGACTGCCTATAGTAGGTTTTATTTCATCTAATTTCCTCCATAACCCACATTACCCTAATTCCCTCATAGACCCAGGACCACCCCAAGTAGGCCAAGGATCTAATTAGGCCGGATAAAATGGGCCCGGTCACATTCCTTGGCATGCTAAACCACGGCCCACATAGAAGTCCCCAAACGTGGCTTGGGTCCACGTACCATACCTGAGTGAGTTACATTTATTCGATTTGGGCCGGGCCGATATCTTGTAAAATTTTAAGTATCAACAATTTTTTGTATGAAAATAAAAATGAAAACGTTTTCAATCTCAGACAGAAATCATTTTTAAAAATGTGTTTAATAGTTTTATCAAGAGATTGTTTTCAGAGTAAAAAAACTCATTAATATCTCTCTTTCTCTCTCTCCTGCTCGAGAGAGGAGAAAACGAAAATAAAAAATGAAAAACGACTAAAAGTCGTTTTTCATTTCTCTCTCATTTTACACTAAACTAAAAAATTGTTTTCATTTATATTTTTTGTCTTTATTGTGCCAACTGCCGTTTTAAAAACGTTTTCATTTTTTCTTTATCAAAAAAAGTGAAAAATAAAAACAGGATCAATTTCAAACACGACCATTAATTCCAAAGCACATGACATGCAACGACAGAGGCAAGTGGGGGCAAGTGCCCCCACGGAAGTTATGTATAAATTTTTTTTAATATAATTTTTTTAAAATACTACTTTTATTTGTATATTTTTTTTTTATTTTGCCCCCATACAAGTTGAATTAAAAATCACCTATTTATCTTTTCTCTCTCTACTTTGCTCTTCTTCTCGTCTTCTCCCAACAAGCAATGTCTACTTGAGGACTGAAGGACTGCTGCTGGCCCACCACGCCCACTACTACTCAGGTTTGTCTTTTCTTCCTTTATTTATTATGTGCTTTGTGCCCACTTCCTTTACCGAAAAGTTCAAGAGTTTTTTCGATGAGGGCAATTGGAATATATTTGGTATATACAATAGTTTATCGGTAGTTAACTTTAGCACTGATTTTACCTGTTGCTACTGCTAATGTTAAAAGAGTATTTTATGCTATGAATATTGTGAAGAATTGACTACACAATCAAATAGGAAATCAATGGATGAATGACAGTTTGGTTGTATTCATTGAAAAATAAATTATTGATCATATTGATAATGAAATTATTATACAATGCTTTCAAAATATGCAAACTTAAAGAAGACAATTGTATTATATTTTATAGTTATTGAGAAATACTATAGTAATATTTTTTATATTTACTGTTATTCTATTTATTTATTGTAAAATATGCTTTATGTTCCCACGAAATTTTACCCTTGCTACGCCACTGATGACATGTCAATAAATTTAATCACAGTTCCCAAAAATATATGGATCAAAAGTTCTGTTTCTGTTGATCTTCTCTGTCTTCAATGATGTAGGACAAATTGGGCATCATCACCATGTATTGCCAACTTCTCTAGTATGCTGTATACCCAACATACCATAAACAACTAACGTTCTTTATAGCGTACGTATTAGGACAACAAAACTACATGGCATGATTGTGTTGTTTTGATTACATGGTGTTTGGTAAGAGGAAAAGAAAATAGAGAAGGATGAAGTGTCTATAATGTAGGCAGAACAAATATAAATAAAAGATAAAGACTTTTTTTTTCTCGTTATGGTTGATATGAATTTCATTTTTCAATCTTTTTGATTTTTTGAAGGATCAAAATTACAGTCTTACCTAAAAGATTACAGGATTTTTAACTTTTCCTCTAATTCATTCTCTCCTTTAACTAATTCATCTTAACAAATTTCAAATAACTAATCCTCTTACTTATATCTCTCTCTAAATATTTCCACTTTTCTCTCCCACCAAATATGTGTGTGTGTGTGTTTTTTTTTAATATACATGTACATATACATATATTTTTTAGGATTAATTTACAAGTAATGCTAGACAATCTTACTATGTAAGTATTGACAGTCCAACTTTTATATTAGCCGATCATGTCTCAGCGATTTTTAAATGGAAATTTTATTTTATTGATCAGATATACTTTTTATTTTTCAAACAACGTAATCACGTAAACATAATTCAATCGTATCACCAAGAAAAATAACTCTTTAGATTATTTAGTGTTTAAACTAAAACATTAAAATAAAAGTAAGGGCAGGGCAGATTAATAGATATCCCGGGAGCTCAAGGAGGCCTTGGACGTGTCACGTGTGCATGGGATTACGGATTGCCTGAAAGGATGCCAAAGTGTGAGGAGGAAAATTTTAAAAATAAAAGTATATTGTTGCTGTCATTAATCATATAGTCCGTAATTATTGCTGCTACTGTAGGCTTGTGGCCCAATAAACAACAAGAAGTCAACAATAACAACAACAATAAGCTGTTAGCTGCGGCATTGTTCTCTCATAATATCCGACTTATACACACACACACACACACACACACACACATATATCTATATATCATATCGTATGAGAAAACTAAAACAAGGTTCACTCACCATAGAAATTCTTCTATATATATGTATCTGGTGATTGAGAATTCATTGCTCTCTTTTGGGTGGTTTAAATATGAAATATACATATATATACACTCAAACTTCCAAAGAGAATAAGTATGTTGATGGTGCTTGGCAATTCGTGTTTGTGTGTCGTGTTCAGGTCGGCACAATTACGGCATGACACGATTATAGTGAACACGAACATGACTCGATTAATAAACGTGTCAAAAATCTAAACATGAACAAGAAACGCTAATAACACGGTTAACACGACATGACACGTGAACACGATTACTTAACGTGCCGTAACGGGCCGACATGAAAAAAACACGTTTATAACCCGTTTATGACCTAACTAGCAAAAATATTAGAATTTTATATTGTATTCAAAGCTATATTAATTGACTACTTAATATCACTTATAGTTAAAATCATGCATAATAGCCAACACACATTAAAATATTTAAATATTAAACACACGCCCATAAAATATATATATATATATATATAATACTACTAGATTATCAAGTATTTATGTTTTAAAAGTTAAAAAATATCAATTACCAAACATCCAAAGAAGTTTGAAAACATAACCAAGTACATTTAAATAAGTTTGAAAACATAACCAAACATTTGAATATTTAAGTGCATAAGACATAAAATATATATAGGAAAATGTCTTCTTTAAGCCTTGAGGTTGAATGCCCAACTACGCTTTAAAAATCAAAATTAGTTTCCAGTTGCTTTAACCTATTCATAGAAAAAGAAAACATTTTATTAATGAAAGGAAATTTATAGCTTGGGCATGTCACAAGAAAATTCTTGTTACATTCCATTGCATTTGAGGTGTTGAGGTTGTGAGAATTTTGAGATGAACCAGTAGTGGGCTCATTGATATCTAACTTTAAAATCATCCGATAATTTCATCCACGATTTTCAAATCGATTTGTTGTTTTTATTGATAATAGATATTTTTATATGGTTAAGACTTAAAATAGTAAAAACTAAGACAGTAAATAAACAAAAATAATAATAAATATACCTTTATCTACAAAAAAAAAAAAAAAAAGTCAAATAAACGGGTCGGGCCGGGTTGGACCGTGTCGGCCTGATAACGGCCTGTATAACTAAACGGGTTAAGCGTGTTAAATGAGCTGGCACAAATTCAGCCTATTTATTTTTGTGTTATTCGTGTCAACCAATTAACGACCTAATTAATAATCGTACGGTCCAAACCTATTTATCTTATATCGTTTTGTATTGTTTCATCGTGTTACGTCTGAAATTGCGGGCCATAGTCAACAACAACAACAACAATAAGCTGTTAGCTGCGGCATTGTTCTCTCATAATATCCGACTTATACACACACACACACACACACATATATATATATATATATATATCATATCGTATGAGAAAACTAAAATAAGGTTCACTCATCATATAAATTCTTCTATATATATATGTATCTGGTGATTGAGAATTCATTGCTCTCTTTTGGGTGGGGTAAATATGAAATATACATATACACTCAAACTTCCAAAGAGAATAATTATGTTGATGGTGATTGAAATATATATATATATATATTTACATATACGAGCAGAAAACTGAGAAAATAATAATAATAATAATAACTTTATTCTAGCTAGTAAGCTAGGACACCAAAGGGTAATGGTGGGATTGCAAAAGGGGATAATAAACCTTGATGATACCTACAGAATCACAAGTGGAATGTGACCCGTCCTAACCCCAATGGTCCTCAAACTCTTCTCATGACTCATGAGTTATGTGCTTTCAAAACCCATTTTGTAAGCTTTGGATTATGATTTTAAAATATATGATTATGTTCCTTGATTAAATCTTGGAGCAAATCTTTTAATTAAAGAGAGAGAAAAAGAGGGAGGGTTAGGATGTTGATGTATTGCCTGTAGGAAGGGTAGTGGTACTTACCCTTGTCAAAAAATTTGTCCAAACTCCCACAAGAGAAGAAAAGAAAAAAAAAAAAAAAAAAAAAAGGGTCGCTTTAATAATGGAGGGGCCATCCAATAAGCACAAGTATTAGCGATTAAGTAAAGATTAGGACAAATGATTCAAAGAGATAAGAGAGGTTGAGAAGGAAAGGAGAAGGAGAGGTGGAGGAAATTTTTACTTAGTGGTGGTAGGGTAGGATGCCCTTATCAACTAATTGAGGCCACTTTCCTATTATTGTAATTAGAAAATTAATTTTTCAACCGTTTCAAAAGTTCCATGATTTTTTTTTTTTAATCTTTTCCTTTTAAAACTTAGAAAAATATTTTGACTAAAAAACACGTATCCAATACTCGGTGAATTCTAAACAAGCCAAAAGGTAAAAAAAAGTAAAAAGAAGACTTTATATTAAATAAAAGTGAGAGAGGAAAAAAAAAAAAAAAAAAAAAAAAAGAGAGAGAGAGAGTATACTTAGAGAAAAAGATGGCACCAAAAAACCGCGTTTAATACAAAATTGTACATAAAGAAAATGACCCATACACAATGACAAAAAAAAAAAGGTCTAAAATGGACAAAGTAGTAGTAGTAGGAGGATGGGGTTGGAGATTCCCATCCCATGTCCAAAACAAGGACTTGAAAAACCATTGAATAGTAAAAACAACAATAAATAATTTAAATACCCAAAAAAATTCCCATTGATTGCGATTTTAAAAGATATGACCCCCCTCTCAATTAAATATAGCAATTAAACCTTAATTCAATGGCTGTGTATTATAGGACATCTTAATAAAGCATTAATAATTGTAAAAAAAGAGAACCCTCCCCCAAATCCCACCACATTAAACCACCCAAAAAACCCCACAAAACCTCTCTCCTTTTCCCCTCTCTCTCTCTCTCCTCTCTAATCTCTCTCTACCTATATCCTTACTAGCAAGAAGAAGATGAGCTAGACCCTCCGATTCCATCCTCCATCCTACAAACGGCGTAACGGACCGCCATAACGCCGTTAATTCAACCCCATTCCAAAAACATCACCATTTCAGTCACGTGCGTCATAAAAAAAAATCCACTCATCTCATCTCTTCTCTTTAATTAATTAATAATAATTATTTATTTTTTTAAAAAAGTCTTTTTTTTTTTTTATTTATGGCTTTGGTGCAAGCGACGAGCATTCCCGCGAGCGCCAACACCGTTGACGGCGAGACTAACGGCGCCGTCACCGCTCTGCCTGTTCCGCCGTCAACAGACGGCGCCGGTGGAGACGACGGCAGCCGAGCCCCGAGGCTCCCCCGGTGGACTCGGCAAGAGATCCTCGTCCTCATACAGGGCAAGCGGGTCGCCGAGAGCAAGGTCCGGAGGATCCGAACTGCCGGAGGAGCCGCCTTCGGGTCGGGTCAGGCCGTCGAGCCCAAGTGGGCCTCCGTCTCCTCCTACTGCCGGATGCATGGCGTCAACCGTGGCCCTGTCCAGTGCCGGAAGCGGTGGAGCAACCTCGCCGGAGATTACAAGAAGATTAAGGAGTGGGAGTCGCTGAGGAAGAACGACCCCTCCGACTCCTTCTGGGCGATGAGGAACGATCTCCGGCGAGAGAGGAAGCTCCCTGGATTCTTCGACAAGGAGGTCTACGATATTCTCGATTCCGGCGCCAACCAGCCGCTGGCGTCGGGGGCGGAGGCGGAGACTCCGGTTCCGGTTCCGGCGGCGGAGGAGGAGGAGACGGGAGTTATGTTCGATAGCGGGAGGGGTGCGACGGCGGAGGACGGAATGTTCTCGGATTTCGAGCAGGAGGAGTCTGGTCGGAGCCCCGAGAAGGAGGCGCAGCCGCCGCCGGCAGTGGCCAAGGAGGCTGCTAGGGTTCCGGTGGGGATTCCTGCTACGCCGATTTCAGGTAATTCAACTAAAAGTGAAACCTTTTTTGCTCTTTCTTTCTTATGAGAAAAGAAAAATGAAAAAGAAGTGAATTTGGATTTTTTTTTTTTTGTTTGAATAATTTTTCATGGTTGGAGCGAAGTGAAACTGCATTTTGGTCTTGGCTCATCGCAAACTTAGGTGATTCATTGGTATTGATTTTTTCTTTTAATGGGGATTCTCGTTTGTGTTCATTCGGCGGTGGAATCTTCACTGGAGAACTTGGCCGCTTCATTTCTTTTCATTTCTCTATTGAATATGTTATTAAGTTTTTTAGGTACAAATACAAATTATCATATGCATTAAACGGGTCTTACGGATGTAGTTAATTTGTGAAGATTTGTCTCCTAAGCAGTTTGATTAGTCTAATTAAGCTTGGTTTAACTGGGAAATTTGGGAAAGATCAAACTTTTTTTCCCCCCCCTGTAGACCTCTAATAGCCACATGGCTTGGTAGGATCATGTTTTTGGGGGATTTGATGACTGACAAGTGACAATGTCCTTCACTGATTGCCTAAAACTAATTATGAGTTTGTGACTGGATAATTTGGCGGACACGTTCTAGAACAAATCATAGCAATATTGTTAACTGACGAGATGAGATGGGGTATCATCATCTAGTAAAAAACTATTGACCACTTTGTGATTCTGTTCTTGCCTCTTTTTTTTTTTTTTTTTTTTTTTTTTTTTTTGCCTGCCTTCTGGTCCTTTTTTTGTGGGCATCTCCCAGCTTGTCCTCTTTTAAATTTCTCACTCGTCCATTGAATTCTTTCTTGGGTATTATATATTCCTATCCACTTTGCTATTACATTTGAGTTGACCTTTCTAGAACTTAGAAAATGAATAGCATCCTCAAGTACTACTGATACTCTGAGTGCAATTTTCAAGCTATTTTGTTTATAATGTGTTTTCACACTGGTGGTTGGGATAGATAATTGTTTTTCATTTTTAAATCTCTTATGCGATTCCTTTTATTCAATCATGTTTCTGAATCCAACACATTTTGAGTTCTTCAGTTGGCAGAAAATTCCTCTTTGTGAAGTTATTTTAGGACTTTGGTATTGTTTTAGAAACTATGGTGTTTCTGCAAATCTAGATCTTCAGTTTCTTGGATACTGTTTTTGGATCAGCAGGTGCGGCGGCGGCAGCAAGCGAGAAACAACCGGCAACAAATCCTGACACAGGAGCCACCTCTCAAGAGGGAAGGAAGCGGAAACGATCCGCATTCGACGGAGATGAGGAAACCAGCTTACAGAATCAGTTGATAGATGTGTTGGAGAGGAATGGGAAGGCAATGGCTACCCACCTAGAAGCTCAGAACACCCACTTCCAACTAGACAGGGAGCAGAGGAAAAGCCATTCTGATAGCTTAGTAGCTGTTATCAACAAGCTCGCAGATGCTTTGGTCAGAATCTCCGAGAAGTTGTAGTATAGATGATATCTCCTGAGGCAACTCACAAACTCACAAGCTCACAAACTCTAGTGTACATAACACAAAAGTTTCTCTATTCCTCTCTCCGAGACCAATAGATACTAGCGGTTCATTATCACAAAGACCACATTTCAGAGCGCCTTCATATCTCTCCTCCTTCTTCTTTCCTACATTTATATATATATATATATATATATATATATAATACATATTTTTTATTCTGTGGTGTATATGCCACCTTTTGTGGGCTGGCATATGACCATCATAGTGCCTATACACACATAACGATTTTTAGAAATTATTATAAAGGGGTTTACCACATTTCTTCTGCTTCTATTGTCGTATAATGTTATACGTAGATCTATATGGAAATTTCTTTGTATGTTTGTTCGATTGTAAAGGCTATTGATATATAGATGAGTTGCATGTCTTACCCAATTATTCTTACTTTCTGATGTCCTATACATACAATCCTCGCTCTTCAAAGATGTGTGCAACAGTAGAGGTGAAACTTTTGCTTTCCCCTATAAAGCTATACATAATGTTTTTTCTTTAGCATCTGTAAGTGCTTTCTTTCATATGTCAAACTTTTGTGAGAAGGTAGAGAGTGGAATGTGGAGGCTCTTGTTGCTTATACACTCTGTGCTACCAATTTCAGTTTGTTTGATTGTCATATAATCAATCCACTACAGATTTGAGATTTGCAATGGTAAATCTATATGATGTCCTAAAGTAAAGATATTCTGAACCATTTATGCCGGCTGATTTGGAAATCTGGATTCGGTGTTTACCATTCTGAGCAAAATAATCTTTTTCTTATATTTTACTCCCAAGATTTCATGGTGTTTTTATGTCCATCCTGGGCAAACATATAAATGATTTTAATGTTTTTTCTCTCTACAAAGGAAATATAATAATGTTGATAATGTTGCATCATCATCCTCTTTTTTCTTTTCTTTGAAACCAGAGGAAGAAAGAAAGGTTTTTTTCCATAAATAAAAAAATTTCCGTCACAACAAAGTACAAGACAGGATCATGGCCACGGGGTCAATACGTAAATAAAGAGCATAAACAGCCATAAACTTGTGTATTCATGGCATAGACAAAATATGTACACTGAACACCGCACTTTAAAAATAAAAATCAAAAATAAAAAATAAAAAAGAGCTTTGATTAAGGCCTTAAAAAGTTATCACGTGCAGGACCCAGTAATTTTAATTTTTGCCATGTGAGTATACGGCAATATTACAGTGCTGCCCGGGTGTTGTGATGCATTTGGTACCAATAATGATGAATAACACAACTCTTCTTGCACACTTGTCTCATGAGCCCAACTTCACAAAGCTATGCTTAAAAGGATATGTAAGCCCCGCAACTTGACTGCTGAGGGCTTTGGGGGACAAATTCTAACATTCATCAGCATTGTTGCCTAAGTATCAGAGTCATAGGAATTCGACATTGTTCTATACCTCCGACCTGGTTTTTGAAGCCCAGTACCCCTACCCCTATCCGCTGCTGCCTTTATTTCTGGCTCATCGTCCTCAACGCCACTAGTTTCAACTTCGACCTCTCTGGCTGCAATGCCAACTGGGAAGCCTTCTTGGTGCAAGGACTTCCCTCCCTCACTTTCCTTGTTCTGCTCCACCTCATGGCCCTCATTTACCACTTTAGCATCACTCGCCTTTTTCTTCGGAATAAAGGTCACAGACTTTGGAAGCCCATTAGAAAATTCATTCTGGATATTCTTCACCTCATTAAGAAAGTCTCCACAAGCTCGAGCGTTAGAGACTTCGTCAACTTCAGTTGTCGACTCGAGACGATAACATGTGTACTTGGAGGGATTTACCAAATAGTCTGGCAATCCAGAAGCCTTAAAAACTACCTCATTGGGAGATGTTTCTTCACTGTCATTTTTACACTCAACGTCAAATCTGACTCGCTTTTGAGGCTTAAAAACTGCCTCATTGTCTTTCCTTTTCAATATAGGCTTTGGCCGAGCTTCATCTTTGGATCCTTTTGCATCTGCAGGTTCCTTTATTTCCGCAAACTTCTGAGCTTCAGCTTCGTCTTTAGATCCTTTCGCGTCTGCAGGTTCCTTTATTTCCACAAACTTCTGAGCTTCTGCTTCATCTTCTTTCAGCCTATGCTTTGCAGCTAGGTGATTGGCACGCGGGTCCTTTTTGTTTCCAAGCACATTGTTGGAATTTAAAAAAGACCCCTTTTCAGTAACATCACTCATATACAGGCGATCCCCGGCATTTTCTCTTCCCGAAGCCACTTTGTCAAACTCATCTTCCTCTTCCTGAAATTCAAGCAAATTTAATCATAAATGGAGACAACGACACTAGTCAAACCAAGCTTGTTTCTAGATTCTAAGTAATAATAGCAGAATGTCGTTCTGTCCAACCAAAAGTGTTTGGTTCTATGCACGTTGTAGAACAAGCCACAGCTCCACAACCATGGGAATATTTCCCAATACTCAGATATATATATATATATATATATATATATATATTGCATTACATAATTACGAAAAGATTCAAGGCAATTACTTTAATTTATCTCAGCTCAAAAATAGATTGATACGCGACAATCTTCACCTCAAAACACAAATTCAACACTAATTTTCACTAGCAGGTATAATGTTCCCAATCTTAATAAGAAAAAGAAGAGGCAAAAACCAATTCAGGCAGTATATTATCTCCCAAAACAATTACTGCAATTTAGCTATAAATAATTTATAAAGGTCTCCAAAGCAAATGTCTTGTCAAGGATTATCTAAGCAAATCGTTCAGTTTAAAATGAAATTACAAAAAAAGAGGAAAAAAGATCACCTCGTAATCGAGAGTGCGATCCATGCCAATGGAGGATCGGATTCCCCATTCATCTTGAGCAGCGCCGTTCTCATCGCGTTCGGCGCCGATTCTCTCACGATCCTCGTCCAGATCTTCATCGAAGTCTCTCCGCCGCGGGAGTCTCCGATCCTTCTTCAAGAACTCGTCGAAGGACGAAGAACACGGCGTTTCGTCTCTGCCGGAAGTGTCCGCGCACCGCCTCCATTCCCTGCGCTCGACCTCGCCGTCGGAGATCGACCAGAGAGACGAAGATGAAGAAGAACGAGACCGCACCGACGAAGACCGAGAAGTAGCGAGCGATCCGAACACCTTTTCCACTCTCGCTTTGAAGCTCTCGTCCATGGCGGATTTTTTATTCTGCTCGTATGCTGGTTACTTACTAGTTTTTGTGATTGTGAGACACCGCCATTGTGGGGATTATTTTTTAATTCTCTTTCTCTTTGAGGGTGGTTGTGGTAATTTAAAATTTGGGCCGACAGTTTGGGCTAGACTTTGGTGGGTTTTGTCCATGATGAAGATAACGGGCTGACACCGAAAAAATTGGAAACGCACCACTTTTTAGTCACTTTTTTTAAATTAAAAAAAAAAAATAGACGTATTGCATGATCTTATTAGTCTGTTGAGATATAAAAAAAAAAAATTAAAAATTAAAATATTTATAAATAAAAAAGTATAATTACAATAATGATTATAGCGTAATTACATGCCACAAAATGTGACAATCATTACACTAATTGCTAGTGTAAAAGAGTTAAAAAGAAATAATTGAAACAAAAGTAGATGATGAGAGATGGGGAAAATTGTGGCCTCGGATGCTAAGAGACGGACGGAGGCAGTGATACAGCTTTTGAAAGGTTGAGAGGTGGAGGCTGTTTTGTCTCGTAAGAAATTGGCAAAAAAATGCAGAGACAAAATGGTCAGAAACTCTTGCAACCTTGAAACAGACCTAAGGCTGGGCCTAGTTCCTGGTAAAGTGACCAAAAACACACCTTCATATTATCATTGCTACTATGAACTTTGCTTCATTTCTTCATGTTTCGCTTTGTTACATGGCATTACCCAAAAAAAAAAAAAAAAAAAGCTGCCCATAATCCATGAGTTTAATAATGATGTGCTTTTTTTTTTTAATAGATAAACATTGTTATGTTGAGTCTATATTCATTTTTAAATGTCATTGAATTATATTAGAGTATACGTGTGATCCAACTTGACAAAAATTTGATGCTATAAAATAATGCATTATCGTTAAGTGTTCTATCAGAAAATTCTCACAGCATGTTGGGCAAAGATTGCGGCTAGTGACGGTGCCAAAAGCACATTTGAAATACAGCCTAGGCCTTATGGGGGTCCTGATTAAGCGGGAATTAACAAGTTTCTAAGTTGAAAAGAAACTCTTTTGATCGCAATAGAGAATAAAAAAGCAGCACCCATGTTTCACTTTACTTGCTTCTTATTGTGTGCTGTCCTTTTCTGTCGGTTCTTTAGCTTCCCTTTTCTTCCCTTTGCTGTTTTTTTTTTTTTCCCTATGTTTCCTTTTGGATGAATTTTTCTAATTAGGGATTATGCATATGTATTTAACTTTTTAAGGCTACATCTTTAGGTCTTGGTTGTCAAATTAATGCATTGCACATGATCCACCCCCTTTACCAATGCTTCGCAAAATGTTATATTGCTGACTCTGGTTTTTTTTCCTGTTTTTTCCCCTACTCGTGTTAGTAAATGAGATCATCACATGATAAGAAGTTAAAAAATAAAAATTGATTCCTACTCTATTGTGTGATAATTGTATTTATGATTTAGAGTTTTTTACAACAAAATTATAAAAAATAAAACAAGACATTATAAAGATAAATTATCTATTAAGATTTATCATAATTTTTCATAATTTTATACCTTTCAATAGGATTATCTATCTCTTTTTTCTTTTCCTTTACATTGCAAAAGATAGATGTGTACGGCTTTTAATCTTTTTATGACATTTGTAGGGCAATGTAAAATAATATATGGCCTCTGTTATGATGAAAGAGAAGCACGGTGACACATAAAACACACCGTTATAATTAATTTGGTCAGTACCATCCAACTTGTTTGAACCTCCTGCCCACTGTACTATTAAAGATTCCCATTCATCATTTCATATCGTACATGGAATAATATAAAAATTTGTTTAATAAGCAAGCACTTTTATTGTTATGTTAATTAACAAAACACAACAATATTTGAGTAATTCGAAATTATCGTTGATAAACACAGGCAAATATATATGGATCTGTTTAATTCACTGATTTAAGTTTTTAATTCGAGTTAAAATGTAATTTTATGTGAGAAATTTTTACTGTAGTAAAAAAATTATATGTAATTGTTTGTGAAAATTTTTTATTATAACAAAACTTAAATTTTAAACTCGAATCAGCAGAAATAAACGGAGCTTATATATATTTTTTGGGAGATGTAACTAGAGCTAAAGACACATTTTTTTTCCCCGCGAAAAAGTAAAGGATTCACTTGCATTTTTGTAGAAAGAAACAGAAAAAGAAACTCAAATGGTCAAAAAGCAAGCAACATTAGGCCATAGTTGGCATCATAAAGTTTCAATCTTTGTCCCTCCATTTTTTTTTTTTTTTTTTTGAAAAAAAAAAAAAAAAAAAAAAACACACACTTTCCGTCCGATCCAGCCAAAACCATCTTAATCCTCTTTCTTTTTGTCCATTTACAATCCCACCGTTTAAACTTCCATGTCTTTCCTGTGTTGAAGAACATGTAAACTAAGTTTGAACTAAAGTTGAACGATTGCTTGTTCACATCAAAGATGATAAATCATTTTAATACATTTTTTTTACTAGAAATAAAATCTCCTACATAGGTTTTCCTTTTTTTTTTTTTTGACAATTATTATTTGTAGATTGATCTTTGATTTTTTTTTAAAATTTACGTAGAGAGTCTTGACCTCAAATATCAACTATATTGATTAATATATTTAAATAAAACAATTAAGAGGTAAAAATGTGGATAAATTTCCTGTGTCGAAAAATTCAACATGAACGATTATCTTGTTAGACATCAAACATCATCAAATCACTTTTAATCAAAAAACTTTTTTTACTAGAAATAAAATGTTCCGACATAGTTTTTACAACTTATCAAATATCAAAATTTTTTTTTTTTTTTGACAATTATTATTTGTAGATTGATCTTTGATTTTTTTTTAAATTTATATGCATTAACTAATAAGTAATTAAACGTTAAAACTTATCCAATATCAAAATTTATATTTAAATAAAACAATTAAGAGGTAAAAATGTGCATAAAGAATAACGGTCAGCAAGGAGTAATGTTTCCCAACAACAATGGCAAGTTGGCAGCCTCCTCCTCCTATACACATCCATTAATAAGAAATTGTTGAAACCCACAGAGAAGGATTAGACCAAAATTTGTTGTAATAAATAAAAAAAAAAAAAAAAAAAAAAAAAAAAAAGGACATTGTGAAAATTGTTATTAAATTGGTTTTTAAAAAAAATTAAATTAGCGGGTGCGGGGGCATCACAGAGTGTATTTGTAAGCTATAAACCTCTAGTGTTGCTTGATCACTAATTAATCAAGAATAATGGTCCTTCCTTTCATTGGCCAAAAAATAATAAAATGAAAAAAAAAATCAAGAATAATGATCAAGCAAAAACCATTATTTTGGTTTCTGCGATATTTTTTTGACTGTACCAATACTGCTGGTCCAAGCAACTCTTCTCTTACGGATATCATCAAAAACTATTCTCTTACGGAGGATCTGTCTATTTTTCAATTTAAAGACCACCCTCTCCACCTGTACAGCTTTCTTCAGCCTTTACAGGTCCCACCACAAAAGATTTTTATTTTTATTTTTTGTAATTGAAAAATTCAATATTAATAGAAAAATACTAATCGGTAATATAATAGGTTGTTAATAAAAACTCAATTAGTAAATATATAATTTTAAATACATAAGCAACAATATATATAATAGAACTTTACAAATTAACAGAATGAAATAAAATAATTTAAAAGCATATAGTATTGCAACTAACAGGTTTGTATTGTGATTGCAAGGTAGTAGCAATAAATTCACATTTCTTTTTTTGTTTTTTCTAGTGTTGAGGTTTGAATTGGAAACCCTCTACTTCCTTATAACAAACCAAGAAAAAAAAAAAGAAAGAAAGAAAAACTAAGGGGTCTACTACATAAATAATTATCATTATTTAGGCATCTTCGGTTCACAAATTTGAGTTTTTAATTCGAATTGATATGTGATTTTATGTGAGAATTTTTTACTATACAAAAAAAAAGTTAGATGTGATTTTTTGTAAAAACTTTTAACTGTAATAAAATTAGGGCCCGTTTAGTTTGCTGATTTGAGTTTTTAATTCGAGTTGTGATTTAATTTTATGTGAGAATTTTTTACTGTAACAAAAAAGTTAGATATGACTGTTTTTGAGAGTTTTTTACTGTATCAGAACTTAAATTTTAAACTCAAATTAGTGAAATAAATGAGATCTTAAAAAGTAAAATTAGAATTAAAAACTTGAATTTGTGAAATAAAAGAGGCCTTACTTTTTCTACCATTTCTTAAAAAAAGAAAAAGATCTCACTTAGGGCCCGTTCAATTCTCTAATTTGAGTTTTTAGTTTGAGTTAAAATGTGATTTTATATGAAATTTTTTTACTATAAAAAAAAAATTAAATATGACTATTTTTTAAAAAATTTTACTGTAATAAAATTAAAATTTTAAATTTAAATTAATAAAATAAACAGAGTTTTACTTTATCGTATCTTTTGTTTTTCATTTTTTTCCGTTAAGAAATAATTTGTTTATTTATTAGAAGCAAAAAAAAAATTTATTTATTTATTGCTTGAATTTTTTTTTTTTCTTGGGGAAAAAGAATGATGTCTAATTTGTTATTTTAAGATACAAAGAGCAATGCGAAAGGGGAGTGTGTCGGGGAAGAAAATGGAGGGAAAAATAAGTTGGCCCACCACACATGAAGTGCTGGGCCCGCTTGACAGAAGCATGTATCTCAGATTCAACACTAATCCCACGCTCCTCAACCTGCACGCCAACGCGCGTTACAGCTAGACGACTCCACTCAGCCGCAAGATCTAACGAGATTCTTGCACAGTCTTATATGTCAACACTTCACATCTTAAGAGCTCGAATTCTTTTTATTTTTATTTTTTTATATCTCCTTATTAAAATCATATCACATAGTTAGCTATTATGATTTTTTAAATGTTGTGAAATAAAATTTGTATGGACATATTATGATATTATTAAAGAGATATGAAAAATGATTCAGATAAGAGGACGTAAAAGGTCGAATCCAATGTGACTAGTTGCAAGTTATCACCAATTTTGTTGATCAAAATATTCTTTTTCCTTTTTATCCTTTTTAAAGAGAACATAATAGTAATATGGATTTTTTTCTCTCTGAGATTTGATAACAAAGGCGTCTTGATGCGTAAAACACGCATATGGAAGCGCGTGGGAAATAAATTTGGCTACCTTATACGCCTGAAAAGGCAAAGACTGTCAGGGACTCAGAGTGAACTCATCTCCGTTACTAGACGGACTCTCCCTTCTCTTTCGTTTCCATTCGCATCTCCCGCAAATAAAGCAAAACCCCAAAACCAACCCAATAATATAGCAAAAAAAAAAAAAACAAAAGGATCTGTTATTTTGCTTTTATCTATGCAGTAAGTATTATTGCTTGATTGAGGATTGTGTCTGTCTTGTATCTGAGTCTTAGCACATGGGTTTTAATTTATTTATGGTTTTTTTACGAGGTTAATGAACAAGTGAAATGAAATGAAAAAGGCTTTAATCAAAAATCCCACACACAAACACAAAACACACTCTCAATTCCCAAGGCAAACGCTCAAACTTCCTCTTTTTCCCTTTACGGTCCGGTCCTTCTAGGGTTTTGAATTCGAAGGCATTTGATTTTACACACAAAAAAAAAAAAAAAAAAAAAGAGAGAGAGAAATTCTACAACCGAGAAGAAGAAGAAGAGGAAGAAGAAAAAAAAAAAAAAAAAAGAATCAAACGACATTCGTTCTGGAGAAGCTCACCGCAGCACCAAGCTCTGTCATCAATGTCGTAGTTTGGTTTCCTTTTTCGGTGGTCCTTTTTCTATTATTTGTCATTTTTTTTTAATTTTTCATTTTCGGGTTCGATGATGGCGATGGAGATCGGAATGGAGTGAAGAAAGATCTTATGCTTCTGATTAGTTTTGCGAAGAAAGAATAATACTAATTATCGCACTCGGCGAAGATCAAATCAAAGCCCTTTGGCCTTTGCTTGCTCTAATGGTGTTAATATTTAGAATTAAATTGTTTGATTCTGTTTTGGGAACTTGAAAGAAAGGAGGACGACGATAAATATCGCCACTCTCCAACATGCATTTCGCCAAGCTCGATGACTCTCCCATGTTCCGCAAGCAGGTTCTCTCCCCTCTCCTTCTTTTGTGCTTTTTATTTTTTCGCCTCGTGATTTTCAATGTCCTGTTTGGTTGTCGAGAAAATTTCTGATTTTTCTAGCTTGTTATCGGAGGTTAGGGTAGCATTTTTATTTTTTTTTTATTCTTTTAGTTTTTCTTGAATTTTCTCTCGTTTAATGGATTATTGCTGTGACTTTGCTGGCTTTGTCTAAATGTTACGGAATTTAGCCGTGCTAACCTAGAATCATGACCTTCTACATCCTGTGAACTACTCAAATATTCAATTTTTCTTATGCATTTGATCGCATTTCCTAATTATGTGATTCTAGGTGTAGTAAGGGCTAAGATTTTGGGCTTCTCCATGTGCTGATCGAAGGCAAATTAGAAATAATTGGTTTTGATTTAGAATTTTGTAGTTTGCTTGGATTTCGTTGCACAACAACTGTCACATGTTTACCATAACTTTGGAATTTTATTTTGGGTTAATTTACGTACTCATTTTGCTGAGTCGTCAATTTCTCATTATAATTCCTTTTTTAGTTTGATCGCTAAATTAGAGTTGTAACTGAACCTAAATATGCAAAAATTGAAATTGCTAAAGAGAATTTGTTAGAAAAGGTTCTATGGACTAGAGATGCATTGTGAATTTTTGTTGATAGATGTTACATTTCTGTTTTTACATGGCAGTGTAGTAATGTTACTTGCTACTTTGATTGGTTATGGACTTCGCCAAGCTAATCTCAGTGACTTATGCCTTCTTTGTTAAACAGATGCAATGCTTGGAGGAAAGCGCCGAATCGTTGAGGGAGAGAAGTTTGAAATTTTACAAAGGATGCCGAAAGTACACGTATGTGGACGCATATCTATAATGTGAAATATGTTATCCTTAATAATTAACTTAAAGTCTACTTCTACTTCCTGAACATTTCATTTGATAGCTTTGATAGCATGTCAATCAGTCTTTTTAGAAGTTTTGAATATTGAAAGCTTCTAAACCTTGCACAAATTTACATATCATGCTGTGAAATGGCTTCGTGCCTTTCTTTGGTCTTCTGTTGAAATTAAACTTTGTTCTGCTTGACACTAAATATATGAACGTTTAATCATGTTCTTTTTTTTGGCTCTCAGTGAAGGACTTGGGGAGGGATATGATGGGGACATAGCATTTGCAAGTGCTCTAGAAGCTTTTGGTGGAGGGCATAATGATCCTATTAGCGTGGCTTTTGGAGGTATGTTGATTTCTTAGCATTGCTTTGCGGTGGTTAAACAGAAATCTATTGATGTAGTTGTTAGTTTAAATCCTGTTGGATGTCCTAGAGAGTCCTAGTTATTTGAATACTTTAATTTAAAAGTTTTGATTATTTAATTGCAACATGTATTTAGCCAAAGGATGGAGAAAGGAATGGAATATGCTTCTCATCAGATAGTCTCTCATACGTGAAAGTAGGTAGACTATGGATTTATGCTTTAACTTCTATCTGTTTATAGGTCCGGTTATGACAAAATTTACTATCGCATTGAGAGAAATTGGAACATACAAGGAAGTTCTTCGGTCCCAGGTAATTGTTATGATATACTTTTACACTAGTCACACATCATTATTTGTGGGTAATGAGAAGTTTGACAGTGTCTGACATGTTCCCTTTTTTCACTCAGGTTGAGCATATGCTTAATGACAGATTACTACAATTTGTAAATATAGATTTGCATGAGGTCAAGGTATAGTTGGTTTTTTCCTTATCTGTCACATTTATATTACGTGCATATTATACGTCCCTGTAGGTTGGCTATGTAACGTTAGATATATATTTAAATCTGGTCATATCTATGGTGTTATTCTTTCATGGATAGTTCATTTACTGCTGTCATGTGTAGGTTGTCAAATGTGACAGTACGGTCAAAGACAAATTTTGCATAGTTATTGGATTACTGTTGTCAGATTTGTTTTATTTTCGGTTTTCACTTATTTTTATTTTATTTTTTAGCTGTTAACTGTAAACTTCTTCATTTAATGTTTGTCTCCATTTTTCATTTAACAGTTTTGTCTTCATGCAGGAAGCTAGGAAGCGTTTCGATAAGGCTAGCCTTTTATATGACCAGGTCTCTCCTCAGTTCTTAATGTATCTTGGTACTGTAATTGATGCCAATTGGCATGCAATTACATAATGTTTTCTCACGTTTAATGTTCTTGAAAAAGAACCCAAACTTTGTCTCTAGTATGCCTAAAGGAGTAGCAGCTTTTCTCTTCATCCTGTAAACAAGCATAAGGTCTGACTAATTTAGGCTTGCATAGAGATGTGTTGGTGTTGTTGAATTTGAATTTAATTGGAATCTGTACGAACTTTACAAGTCATTTGTTGAGGTTGGACAATTTGTTTTGGACCAAAAATCTGGTGATAACATTTGTGAAACTTGAGGTAGGGGTCTCGTGCATATGTGATGTTAGCAATAATTCATAGATGCAGTCACTTTTTTTTATTGGACTATTTTCTTATCTTTTTGTACATAAAGGCCATATTTTCTTTGGTATTCAAATTGTAGTGTATGAAGTTGTGTTGATCTAAACTTTTGGACCTTGCTTTTCAGAGCTATAAATCTGTTTGAAAATATAATGAACCAAAACTCAGATTTATTTGACTAATGCTTATGGTGCTGTGGCAGGCCCGTGAAAAATATCTCTCACTGAGAAAAAGTACAAGAACCGATGTAGCCATTGTTTTGGAGGAGGTATTGCACTTATAATTCTCGGGTTTAAATTTTGACGTTCTTGTGCCATAAGAGCATCTCCAATGCAGTGACAACTTGTGCTAAACTTTGGCATTTGGATAGGAAAACTACTCAGCAATGCATTGCTATTTTTTGTGCTAAATTTGGCATATTCCATTCTTAGTGCCAATTTATTTGCATTTATAACATATGTCAAATTTTGGCAGTTGATTGCTACTGGTTCATGTGTTAGACCTTTTATTTAATAATTACAACATTGTCATTTTTAAATTATTTAAAAAATTAGAAGTTTACTTCTACAAGTTAATAAGTATAGCATTATGCATTTGGTTTACAAAATAGAACAACATATCAAATATGCGATTTGGCATTTCACAATTTTGCGTGCCAATATAGCATTTGCATTGTCATTGGAGATTGTCTAAGTAGTGAATTTTGACATTTGTGGAATTTCTCCTTTCCATGCTTTCTAATATAGTTTTGAGATCTTCTAGGAACTTCATAATGCGAGGGCTACATTTGAGCAATCTCGTTTTAATCTGGTAAGTGTGTTCTTTAGTTCAGATGAGCTATAAGAATCAGTTTTTTGTTGCAATGAGAAATTTGTTTCTAGAAATTCTCGCTGCACTCATTGGCCTTGTAACGTTGATCATTTCCTTCCAGGTGACCGCTCTTTCTAATGTAGAAGCAAAAAAGAGGTTTGAATTTCTGGAAGCAGTCAGTGGGACAATGGATGCACATCTGCGCTACTTCAAACAGGTGAATTTGACGGCAGTTATTATGTGTCTTAGTCACACGTTTAATCACAATTGTGTTAATATTGAGCAATTGTGAAACTGTGTAGGGCTACGAGTTATTGCATCAAATGGAGCCATATATTAACCAGGTGTGAACAAGAAACATTGGAATTTGTTTGCCATGATTTGTTTGATTTCATAACTTCTTGACGCAGAATGTGGGACATGATTGGTCTAGAATTTTACGTGCTTAATCTTTTCCATTATGTCACTCAAATGCTGATTCTTTATTATTTTACAGGTATTAACTTATGCGCAACAATCGAGAGAAAGGTCCAATTATGAGCAGGCGGCTCTTAATGAGAGGATGCAAGAGTATAAACGGCAGGTTGATCGAGAGAGTAGGTGGTCTTCCAACGGTTCTAATGGATCTCCTAATGGAGATGGTATACAAGCCATTGGCAGGAGTTCTCATAAAATGATAGAGGCAGTTATGCAATCTGCTGCAAAGGGAAAGGTTAAATCAAAAGACTTTTGTGAACAATTTTGCCCCTAATGCACTTTTATCTTGTAACGTCTTCTGAACTATCTGCATGTAACACCTTAACAAAACAATATCAGGTTCAAACTATTCGGCAAGGTTATCTCTCGAAACGTTCCTCAAATTTGAGGGGTGACTGGAAAAGAAGATTTTTTGTTCTTGATAGCCGAGGAATGCTCTATTACTATCGGAAGCAATGCAGCAAACCATCTGTATGTAAAATGTTTGAAAATATTTATGATACTGGAGCAGGACTATTGAAAGCTTGTTCTTAACTTGCTTTGGTCTCGCTTTTGTGTATGCTTGTAGGCATCTGGAAGTCAACTTTCTGGTCAGAGGAACAGTTCTGAGCTTGGTTCTGGACTGCTAAGTCGATGGCTTTCTTCTCATTATCATGGTGGAGTTCATGATGAGAAATCTGTTGCTCATCACACTGTTAACCTGCTAACCTCGACGATCAAAGTTGATGCTGATCAGTCTGACCTGAGATTTTGCTTCAGGATCATTTCACCAACAAAGAACTACACTTTGCAGGTTGGCTCAGGAATAGTTTGCTGCGCTTGAACTTCTTTTAATTCAAGGATTATTTATTATTTCTGAGACCTTTTTTGGGCAATTCTGCAAAGAGGATGGTTCATTAGTAGAATTTGGTGATTTTCTGTCAATGTTACTTATTTGTGCTTGTCGGTGCAGGCAGAGAGCGCACTTGATCAAATGGACTGGATTGAAAAGATTACAGGAGTCATTGCTTCATTACTCAGTTCCCAAGGTCCTGAGAGGGTAATTATCTAGAGGTGTTGCACAGTATATAGCCACTGATTTTTGTAGTAACTTGTGTGATTTGTGTTCCTTTTTATTTCAGTGCCTGCCTGCCAGTCCCATGGGAAGCGGTCATCATCGTTCTACCAGTGAGAGTAGTTCATTTGAAAGTTCTGACTTTGATCACGCTGCAGTTGAAGATCTTACATTGGAAAAGAATGCTTCACATCTTGAGCGCCCATTGAGAAGTTCTCAGCAGCAAAGGTCCTGCATTAAAAGTGAGAAGCCACTCGATGTCTTACGAAGAGTAATCGGGAATGACAAGTGTGCTGACTGTGGCGCCCCTGAGCCAGATTGGGCATCATTAAATCTTGGTGTTCTTGTTTGCATTGAATGCTCTGGTGTTCATCGTAATCTTGGTGTACATATATCGAAGGTAGATTTTGATTGACTACTCATCTCATTTTTACATATTTACAGTTTTCGACTAATCAACCTGGAATTCTTGAGCAAAGTTGTGTTGCGTTGACAAGTGACAACTAAATCTATATCCTTGAAACCATAATGAACATCACATGAGGCATGAAGGATCTGCAAGATAGGTTGCACTGAGTGGTGTAAGATAATCGAAAGAAACTATCTAATTTGCTGCTATATTTAGCCTCTCAATCTTTTTTCTTAACTGAGAAACTCTTCCATCAGTACAATGGTGGAACTATGTATCACCGTATTTGTAATTACATTATCCAGATGTATGACTTTTACGTGGTGAGCTTATTATATCCTCGTGCACAAGTGATTCTTGATCTTGCTGATACCAAACAAAGCCGTAGTGTTGTGATTGGTGATTGGTCATTATTATTATTTTTTTATTTTTATTTTTTTTTTTTTTTTTTTTTTTTTGCGGTTGAGTGAATATCCTATTTGATGATGATATTTGTATAGCTGCCTTGTTTAGCAGACCCTTCTTCTTTTGGTGACTTACTTTTGTTTTGCAGGTAAGGTCTCTCACACTGGATGTTAAGGTGTGGGAGCCCTCTGTTATAAGTTTGTTTCAGTCTCTGGGTAATACCTTTGCCAACTCTGTCTGGGAGGAGTTATTGCAGTCAAGAAGTGCTTTCCAGGTTGATCTTGTCTCAACAGGGTAAAGAACCCCATTTATGATCGAAATAGGTTTTCCCAAGTTACATATAGTTGTTGTTTACTGAACGCCTAACATATTATCTTTCTTTTGCTGGTGAAGCACGTACAAATCTGACAAAGCACAACTGTCTTTTATCAGCAAACCAAGTCATGCTGATTCTATATCGGTGAAGGAGAAGTTTATTCATGCAAAGGTGCGTAAGGTCTTTTATCTTACTTTTGCTTAAAGATAAACTGATATAGAGAAGGCCATAGTAAACTGAGCACATGCTGGTTTACGATAGAAAGAAAAGGAATAAGAATGATCAAGATGCATTTTGCCACGAGTGCTGTTTAGCATCTCCATCTGTACAACAAACTGATTCCTTGATACTTGTAATTGGTTACAACTTACAATTTTCGGATGCCTGATCCATTGCAGTATGCAGAAAAGCTGTTTGTTCGCAAGCCAAAAGACAGGCAATATCCTCATCTGGTGGCGCAACAGATTTGGGAGGCCGTTCATGGTAATGACAAGAAGGCTGTGTACCGTCACATTGTGAATTCTGAACCAGATGTTAATGCTGTTTATAAGCAAGCATCATGTGGCTCTTCCTTAACTCTGGCCAAAGTAATGCTATTGCATGAGCAGCCAAGCATTGAGCACAGTGCTAGCTGCTTGACAGGAGGGGATTCATTGGACAGGTCTTCTACTAGCTCCTTAAACTTGGGTTGTTCAAGTGAAGGCCAGACCGTGGAAGATCTAGACGGATGCACTCTACTTCATCTTGCTTGTGAAACTGCAGACATTGGCATGCTTGAACTCCTCTTACAATATGGTGCCTATATAAATGCTACTGATTCCAGAGGTCAAACACCACTCCACCGTTGCGTTCTCAGAGGCAAATCAGCATTTATAAAATTGCTTCTTGCAAGGTAACTTAACGATCTGGCTCTATCACAATGTTCTTTTAGTGCTTTTTTTTTTGATAAATTATCGTATCCTTTATATGTTACTGATATTACCGATTACACCTGCAGGGGAGCTGATCCACGAGCTGTGGATGGCGTAGGCAAAACTCCATTTGAGGTTGCAGTAGAGTCGAACGTTGATGATGCTGAGGTCCTTTCTCTACTGTCAGACTCCACCGTATGAGAAACTCCCACAAGGAATCACTGAAGGGGCCAACTACTCAAAAGCTGGAAGATATTGAGAAAAAGAACAGAAATGTAAGAGAAAAGAAAGAAAAAGAAAGAAAAAGAAAATACAAAGGTATTGCATTTGTATAATTATATTTCATAATTTGAGAGCTATTCTCCCGTTAAAAAAGATGTCACCATAAAGTGTTTTGTGGGTTTTAGAGGAGAGTGGTCGGTTGGCTTGCCTGCCCCATGGGGGCATCTGTGCAAAAAAAAAAAAGGTTCCCCAGAGTTGTAATTTATTATTTATCATTAATTTGGTTCCATTTAATCCTCCGACGAGAGTCAGTCAAGTCAAGGGCATCTCACGTGGCGCTTAGCCAAAAGAGGGCTGGTTGATATGGTTTGCTATAATGTTTATTCAGTTTGTCTGCTTCCTTTTATGGTGAAGCTGTGAGGATCTAGTTTTTAGGTCATTGTGTATTTTGTACATTATTTTCTTTCTAGTGGAGCTTTGTTGTGGCTGTAACTTTGTTATATATATCCTTCGAATTTTCTTCTTACCACTTTATGCCAACTTGCAAGCTTTGATATCCAGGTGATGCATCTTTACATATGTTAGAAAACGAATACTATGACATGGAAAAAATAAAAAAGTCAATGTTATGAAAATTAAGAATTTGTAAAACTAAGAAGAAAAATTTTAGAGATGGAGAGTTTCATTGATTTCATGAAGGTATATAAAAATGAAGAGCTTTATTTATGGGAAATTTTTAACACTATTCACGGTTACAATTTGTATAGTATTTGATATTTACGATTACTATTTGTACAGTAAAATTTTGATATGAATATTAATTTTGACTGATTTGCACAATAATTTTGATTGAGGTGGACAGTTACTATTCACAAATCCCTCCTTAGATGTCCACTATTCATAATGTCCCATTAAAAACTTTGCTAGGAAAAATCTAGTGGGATAAAAACCATAGGAAAGGAAAAAAGAGTACAACATTTATCTTTCCGTGTTTATGTTATCTTGTTAAAAATCTTATCAGGAAAATCTAATGGGATAAAACCATAAGGGAAAAAGAGTACAGTCACATAACTCCCCATCAAGTTGACATGTATAGGTCTTCCTCATAAATCTCGCAGATGATGCATCCCGATACTGTGGATATGTTTTCTGAATGTTATAGTGAGAAGTGCCTTGACTGACTTGTTCCACTCATTGCGAGTGGCGGGAAGTATGACTTCTTTCTAGTAGTCGTATCTCTCCTTCATACTTTTCTAAATGACAAGTGAATCTTTAACTGTGAGATATTCACATTTCAAGCCTTCATCAAGATGTTTACGAAAGAAAATCATTGCTTTCGTTTTTTCTTGTGGTGACTTATTATTATTTTCATTAATGGTATTGGTTAGATCCATTGACTCTAGATGCATTTCTACATCTATGATCCAAGACATATACTTCTTTCTTGTGATGTCGAGTGCAACGAACTCAAGTTTGGCAAGATTTGACGTAGTGATAATTATAACAAAACATCGATATAATAAGAATCACAGTACTATTATTACAATAAAGAGTACAATTAAAATTACATGGTAATCATAATAGCAATAAATAAAAAGGGAAATATTATAAGTATTGCAAGGAAAAAACTGAAAATAGTGTGGAAATGATCTCCAATAAAAAGAGCAAAAATATAAAAATTACTACTAAAATAACAAACATCATCATCATATTCGCCATATCGTAAAGATTATATTAAGAATCGTGAAGAGAAGGTGATAAGTGAAAGATAAAAATAATAAGAAGGGGGAAGAGAAGATGATAAGTGAATTGTATGGGTTAAGAAAAACCACTTTTTATAGAGTAAAAATATATGTTTATAGCCGTTAATAATGGTGTAAAAAACTGTTATATTACTAATAGAAGTGGAAGAAAAATTACAATTGTATACCTCAAATTATGTAGAAAAATAAACATATGAGAATAGTAATATGCATGCAGAAAGTGCAATGAGAAATTATTATCTGTAGGCGGCATATCGGTCTATATATGATACAAACACGCCAAATTACTTTGTAAACTTTTCGAATGGCGTATAACGACAAAATTATAAAAATTATAATATGTTGGTGGCATAGTCCTCCTTTGTATGAATATGAAATAATATAGTATATTTACATACCTTTCACTTGAATTAATAAGGGCAGAAACTTGTAGTAGGACTAGGGCTAAAACTTTTTTTTTTTTTGACTTTAAGGTAGATGCTTGTAATTGGGTGAGTGCCTCCTTTCTTTGAATTAAAGAATGTAGACAACCACAGTAGGAATAGTACGTTCATGCTGATAATGTGTTACGAAAACTAAAAAAATTCAAAACTAAGAAGAAAAGCTTTAGAGAGAGAAACCAAAGAGAGATCATTAATTTTGTGAAGGTATACAAAATAAAGAGTTTTAGAACTTTATTTATAGAAAAAAAAATTTGATACTATTCACAATTACTATTTATACAATACTTACTATTTACATAATAAGATTCTAATATGAACGGTAATTTTGACTGACTTGCATAATAATTTTGACTGAGGTTCATAACAAGTCAGTATTTATATTGTAGTTTAATGTTTTGTTTTATGCAATAATAGCGTCGGCAACAATGACAAATAGTATTTTTCCTTTCTTCTTTGAAGCTCAAAAAAGTTGATGTTGTTTATTGTATAATGAGAAAGAGACGGTATTTGGCAGCGGATGGAACACTTATTCCACCGGTGATGATGGTGGCAAAGTGTCGAAAGGCGATCAAGCAGAGGTTGCTCAATAATCATCTAGAGTTAACATTGTTCACAAGTAAATTGAAATTATACCTCTTATTGAGTTGTCAAATATGACTTGGACTTATGTAACTTAACGCTCTTTAAATACTAGTTAAAAAATCATGGGTCAAATTTGTTCCATATATGATTTCAGAATACTTAATTATGATTGTGTTAGAGATGTAATCATATTTATGTATATAATATAATATCTTGTCTAGGCTATAGTTTCTTAGTTTAGTACCTACAAAGGGCAGCCATGATTGTAAGTAGTCGCCTCCTAAATTCTAGTGTAGATAGTCTCAGGGTTCGTTTGTCTATACGTTTAAACCTACAGTTTTGATTCTATTACAACCTTTTCTTCTTACAAAAAATTTAAATTTTAAAAGTCAGAATTAAGAATCATTGGTTTGAACGTACGAATGAAACGGCTCCTTAGTTGTATAATAATATACTCGACCAACATAAATTGTTGATTGATACTCACAAATGAAACAATAAAAAACGGTGATTTTAACACTAGTGCCTCAACACGATTACAAATAATTCCTCCTAGTTGGATGTCCATAAACTTTCGAGAATTCTTTGCAACAATTTTTTTTTGAAATATTTTCTGGTACGTCAATATATCAGTAGGTCACGTTTTCTATTTGTCAGATCTTTATAAAATCATGTAAAAGTAAAAAAGTACGCATATCTAATGATTTAAAAAATCTGGCATAATGGTGCGCTATACATACCATAGAACCTCGTTTTTTATATAAATATTTGATTTTACTACTGCATTACTCTAAAAAGAAAGAACAATTATTTGATTATTACCAATATTATTTTTTTTCTCATAAAGAAAGATGGAAGCAATAAATAGGTTTTTAGCACAATCATCTCCCAAATTTATCGTGATTTAGTAAATTGCCACTTAAACTTTTAATTTTGAATGTCAACCTCTCAAATTAACAAAATTATTGCAATGTACCTCATTTTGCTAAATTTGTTTAGATTTTTTTGGTTAGATTTAATGAATTAAAGGTTGATAAATTAAAAGATTTGTGTTACATTTGAATTTAAATCTTAAAATTTTTTATTGAATGTGTTTTTTCAACACTAATTTAACACATTCATCATCAAAATGAATCATATTATAATGATTTTATAAGTTGAAGGGCGAATTTACTAAAGTTAAAAGATTTAAGGGACAAGTTGCTAAAATCGTATAATTTTAGGGGATAAATGGATTAAAAAAATCTAACTAAATCAACAAAAAAAACTTTAGTACGTGTTTAGAACCGTTTTTAAAAACGGTTTTCACGTACTTCAAGAAGTAAAAAATAAAAATAAAATGAGATTTGTTTAGTAAATGTTTTGAAAATGAAAACAGTAAGAATAATTTTTGTGAATGAATTAGAAAACAGTTAAAAGGTATTTTCACTTTTATGTTTTCTTTTTTTAGTACTTATCAATAATATTATAATATATTAATTAATAAACACGATTTCACTTTTTATTATACTTAAAACAATCTCTTAAATAACCAACCAAATATAATTTCAGAATCAGTCCTAAAATAATTCTCAAAACAATCTCATTTTTACTTTTTATTAAAAACAAAGAACTTGTTCGTTTGCACTCAAACTCAAAAAAAGTTTAAACTCAAAAAAAGACAACTCAAGTTTCAACTTTATTCAAGTTTACGTTCTTTTAAGTTTTAACTTCACTCAATTTTACTCAGCTTTATTCAAGTTCTAACTTCAACTCAAGTTATAACTCAAATTCAACTCAAAAACTACACTCAAGTTACACTCCAAAAGAACAACCCAACTTAATTCAAGTTCATGTTCTTTTGAAAAATTTGAGTTTGAACTTGAGTTTGAGGTTAAAATATGAGTTCAAGTTTCTCCTTCAATTTAAGTTCCTAAACTCAAACTCAAGTTAATAAGCATTTTTTTCTATTCTTAAAAATGTTATAATTTTTTCGTTCTAATTGAGATGATTTTTTTATGCATTCATAACGAAAAGATAAATAAAACCTCATCCATATACTCTATTAAAATTTTTCATCATCATTAAATTTTTATTAAAATATTACCTAAATACAAACTCAAATTTTAACCCACTTAAATATAAACTCAAAAAAATTCTCATATCAAATTATAATTCAAATATATATAATTAAATACAAACTCAAATTATAACTCAATTTTAATTTAAAATCTAGTCTCAAATTATTATAACTAAAAAAATAACTAAACAAACTCAAACTCAAAATCATGAATACACACGACAGCAAGACACTGCCATTTCTTTTACAAAATAATATATCGCAAAAATAGGAAGAAAAAAAAAAACCCATATAAGCACAAATTCCCGTGATTCCCACTGAACGGTGAAGATCTGAGTGGTAAGACAGGGAGCGGCAGAGATGTGATTGGTGATGTACAAAGTTGGACGCTTTCCGTTTTGGACGCTCGTGATGTAGACACGAGGCGGAGGGGTTGGGTCTATTGCGGACGTGGCAGTGGACCCCACCCGGGCCTGAAAGGCGGGAAGCCCCAGTTTTGTCATTTGAGGAATCCGAAAGGAAGAAGAGTGTATGTGTTTGTTGTGAGAGAGACAGAGAGAGAGAGACGGAGGAGAGAGAAAGAGAGACAAGAAAAAAGCAAAAAAAAAAAAAAAGAGGAAAGCTTGAAACAAAGAAACTGGCGAGGCAAAGAAAGTCTTGTTGTGAAGCCGAGAGAGAGAGAGATTTCAACAACAAGGGTCAAAAACTACTACTACTACTACTAGTACTTGGACTAGTAATTGAGTTGTTGTTGATTTTCTGAAGAAAACGATTCTGCTTCCTTGTTTGTTATATAGATTAGTGACTGAAAGTCTCCGACTTTAGCTCTCGTGGTTTTTTTTTTTTTTTTTTTTTTTTTTTTTTTCAATTATCACTTGTTCTTCTTCTTCGGGTCCTCTCTCTCTCTCTCTCTCTCTCTCTCTCTCTCTCTCTCTTAAAAAAGTAGGATTTTGTTAACACGTCTTTGTTACCACCTAATCCTATTATTATTATTTTCTTTCTTTCTTTACCTTTTTTTTTTTTTTTTTGGCGAAAGAATTCCTCTGCATATTATTATAGTATAGAGAACAGTGCCACTTTTTTTTTTTTTGCTTCATTTTTTCGTTTGTTTAAGAGTTTAGCGTGTGAAGGGTGTCTGATATTCTTCTTGAGGAATCAGGACACAGGGATGAGAATCGGTTCCTTCTTTGCGTCTTTCTTCTGAAGTTTTCCATTCTAAATTCTCCCACTTCTCTCTCTTCGATTTTTTATACTTCTTCTTCAATGGGCTTTCTCAGAATTTCCCCGCAATTTTCGGAGCATTTCAGAACTGGGGTTGATTAAAATCAAAACCCCTCCAAAAAAAAAAAAACTTCTACTTTTTTTTTTTTTTTTTTTTTTTTTTTTGTTTAGCTCCTTGTTTGGTTTATGGTAAAGAAAGCCAACATTTTCAAGAGCTTCCATAGCTGCTTGAAAGCTCCAAAAACAGCATTTGATATTGTGGGTTTTGGCACAGCCACTGAACTTTTCACTCTCTTCTTTAACAAGAGTTTATTTAAACGAAAGCCCTCCAAAAGAAGCTTCGAGCTTTTCAACTACTTGAGGCTCTCCTTGTCTGGTTTTATGTTGAACAAAAAAGGGCCAATCTTTCCAAGAGTTTCCGCAGCTTAAACCTCTCAGAAAAACACTTTCTGCTATGTGGGTGTGGTTTGGTTCAACCACTCAACTTTTCTTCTCTCTCTCGCTCTCTCTACTACTATTGGACTACTAGTTTTTTTATCTTTGGGAAGATTTTTCTCAACTCTGCGTCTCTTTCTTTCTTCCATGGATAACCGAAAACCCACCTCAAATATCTTCCCTCTCCTTCTATTTCTCCTCGCACTTCTCCTTCACAATCCAACTTCACTATCCCAAGAGACCAATAGTACTAGTACTACCAATACAACCACCACCAAAATCCCCTCTAAATCTTCATCAAAAATTGGTCTCAAGAGAATCACCTTAAGTATAGTTTTAGGAATTTTCACAGGACTAATGGGCTCACTCCTCTTTGCTCTCTTAGTCCGCTGCTTCGTCCGGTACATAAACCGAACCCCAATCCTCAAAGGCCCTGTCATTTTCTCCCCGAAAATCGACCCCAAGACGCTCCAATCCGCTCTCCAATCCGAAAACCAGTTACTAGGATCAAGCCCCTCTGGAAAGTACTACAAGACTGCTCTAGACAATGGCCTTATCATTGCGGTCAAGAGGCTCGAACCCTTTTCCGAAAACGGCGAGAAGTCGATCAAGAGACGGATTCAGCAGGAGCTGGAGCTCCTTGCCACTCTGAGAGATAGGAACTTGATGAGTTTGCGAGCTTATGTTCGCGAACACGATAGGTTCTCTTTGGTTTATGATTACATGCCGAGTGGCAGCTTAGATGATGCCATGAATAGAGTTAGGGAGAATCAGTTGCAGCTTGGTTGGGAAATTAGGCTTCGGATTGCGGTCGGAGTGATTAAGGGGCTTCAGTATCTCCATTCATTTGCCCCTCAGATCCTGCATTGCAACTTGAAGCCCACGAATGTCGTGTTGGACCCGCAGTTTGAGCCACGGTTGGCGGATTGTGCTCTTGCTAAGCTCGCTCCCCATGTCCATCGCCCGACTACTGGTTATAGTGCTCCAGAGTGTTTTCAAAATGGCAGGTGCTTATAAGTTATCTATTACTATCGCTTTGATGATGAGTTTAGTATTGTAGCTTATTATGAATCAATTTCCTTGATGTTAGAATACATGTGCAGAACTCGCTTTTGGTCCATTGGTTTTCTTCAAGTCGGCCTTTTGCTCACTGTAGCATTGATTTATTTTATTTTTTAAAAGGAAAATTTTGCAATGAATCTCTATGAGAGTTGTGAGTAACTCATCCTTTCCTTGAGATTTATTTAGTTGTCTCATGGAATTCTGCAAGGCTGTTGATTTATTAGTTTGTGTTCTTAATTTAATATTTCAAGATTTCTGTTTGAAGGAGTTGTGTTTAAGATAACTCAAACCGCATAATGTTAACGGGATGTGATAGTAATAAGGAAATCCAGGAAACTAACGATTAAAAGGCCCTCGTATCGTGTTCATGGACAAATGAGAAATGCCATTGAAATGCAAGAAAAACGAGATATTGCCCGTTTGTTTTTTATGACTTCATTGATCAGTGAAGAAGTTTTTGTGTGAAGATATTGCCGGATTGAAAGGCTTATAGCTTTGTTATTATATATGTTGCAGGTACACTGATAAAAGTGACATATTCAGCTTTGGGATGATCTTGGCTGTTCTATTAACGGGTAGAGACCCAACCGAACCGTTCTTCGGGGAAGCATCTAGTGGTGGAAGTTTGGGGCAGTGGTTGCGCCACTTGCAGCAAGCTGGGGAGGCTCGGGAAGCTTTAGATAAGAGCATTGTAGGGGAAGAAGGTGAAGAAGATGAGATGCTGATGGCAGTGAGAATTGCTGTTGTATGCCTATCGGATGTGCCTGCTGAGAGGCCCTCCAGTGATGAACTTGTTCATATGCTAACCCAACTGCACAGTTTTTAGAGGACAAAATGTAAGTATTAAAAAAAGAAGGGGAAAGAAACCCCTTTGTTTTGTAGATTTTGGGTTTAGACTTGGTGGTAGATTTTGTTTGCTTTCAGGGTTTCTGTTCTTGTGACAGTTGCAATCCCTTGAGTCGAGTTGGTATTGGCTAAGACAAGAAATGATAAGCTATTTAGTCGCACATTGCACATCGCATGAGAAAGATTCATAGGTTTGTATTTGGTTTTAGAAAAATATTGGTGTGTACATGACTAGACTAATGGTGTAAGTGAGAGGAAGAGGAATCTGGAAATCAGATTTTTGTAACCCCAGAATAGGAGTTGTTATCTGATCTGATTAATTTACTACACGGGAGACATGCATTATTGTGTTTTTCATCCTCTAATGATGGTGGGGTTTTGTTGGCTGTCTTTTTCTGGACAATACTTTTTTCAAATCACGGGTCCTTTTTACCTTAAAACATTTTGACACGTCTTTGTATGCAATTGAAAATAAAAAAGAATTAAAATGGTGTGTGTTTGCATGATCTTTTGATGTCTAAAGTATAAAGTGGTCCTTTTATATTTGGAAGTTTTTCTAATAGGATAAAAAAAATAAAATTATAGGCTTGTTTAGTTTGTTAATTTAAATTTTTAATTTGAGTTAAAATGTGATTTTATGTGAGAATTTTTTATTATAGTAAAAAAGTTAGTTATGACTATTTCTGAGAGTTTTTTTTATTGTAGTTAAACTTGAATTCTAAATTTAAATTGGTGAAATAAACGGAGTCATAAATACTCTATTTTCAGTGAAGCATATTCATATTAAAAATTATTTGTTATGTATATCTTTTTAATTTTAATTTGATTTAATAATTTGAAATTAAGCTATATCAGGAGGGACGTCTATCCTTTGTATTATGCTTTTTATATTTGTTTTGTTGATCTGTCATGAGCCAACTAGTACCTTTGCATCCAACCAGTCAACTGAAAAGTGGGCCTTGCTTACAAAACAAATAAGCTCTACAAGGATCCCATTTCCATATGGTTCTTCACGTTGTGAGTTGTGACTTTATTTAGTAAGCACATTTTCTGCTTGCCTTTCCCCTAGTTGAGTTGAGTTAAAAATTTCCCCTTAGTATATATTTACACTAATACTATATTTTGTTATGTACTTTTGCACGAAGTAAAAAAAAAAAAAAATGTAACTAACGGCATAATATATTTACACTAATATTCCCTTTTGTTTTGCAACATTTTCTCCAATTTCTTCTCAACTCATTTTCACTTTACCAAACATAATGTGGATGACAAAGCTTATGGTCCCTTTCTTGTCTAAGTTATTTTTTCATTAGTGCCTTTTTTTATTATTATTATTCTTTTGTCAGTGATTTGAAAGGATTAGTTGTTAACAACCCTAATTATGACGCTCATTATTTTCAATTAAGTGCCTTTTTTCTTATCACTTTGTTGGTGTAATGACCTTGATTACCTTGATTCTGTTCTGGAAGAAAGGGAAAAAGTTGGTTTGTGTTGATCTATTTTGTCTTTTCAGAAAGTGTGTCCTCATGCAGTGTACAATTGCCTTGGAAGCATGAAAAGATTGTGGTAGATATTTATTTCATTTTTTATTTTTTATATTTACAAAAAAAAAAAAGAAAAAAAAGAAAAAGAAAAAGAAAGGCAAAGGCAGGTGTGGTGCCTGGTGGGGATGCTGAGGTAACTCAGAGTGAGGACCATACAATATACATGTGTGGCCAAACCAGAGATGGCATATCACAAAAAGCCTGTGTCAAAACTCAAAAGTATTATTAGGATGAACAATTAATTCTCATTCATGCCCTTCCATTCCAGCTGTCAATGCAAGCTTCATAATTACATTTGCACCATATATATATATATATTATAATACTATAATATAAGGATCAAATTAAACAGTCCGAGGATGTCTTATACTATATACTTTATTTATTGCTAAGAAATTCCGGAGGCTGTTGCTTGTGTTGTCGTGTTGTGCTATATTTTAAGTACCATCTACTGTCGGCATGCTAAGATCGGTAACTATGTAAATATAAATATGATTATGAATATGAACTGATTATTTACCCTCAGAATGGGTTTGTTTCATTTTCTTACTGAGTCAATTATATATATATATATATATATATATATATATAATATTATGAAAAAAAAAAATCTTGCTTTTCAACTTTCATAGCGTTTGTTTTATTATTATTTTTTTTATTCGAACTTTAAACCTCAAATTAAAGGTAAATACGGATTTTTTTTTTTTTTTTTTTTTTTTTTTTTTTTTTTTTTTGCAGCTAAATACGGAATTAATGCTAAAATTTAGCACTTTTATGCTCCATTCCATTGAAACTCAAGTATAAGATAAAAGATATTAAGTATTTAGGTGTATTTTTCGTTGTCTAAAACTATAATCTGTAATGAAAGAAAATGGACCAATAAGAAAAAAAGAAAAAGAAAAAACGTCTGATTTGATTTGGATTTCCTTCTCTCCAAAATTAACAAAAACAAGTTCGGATATAAAGAGTGTCTATTCAAGTTCAACAATGACGACGACGCTAAAGATATACAAAGTAGTTTTCAGAATAGTACTTGATCCACAACACAATTGTTGTTGTATGTTTTTGTCACCACATGAGCTACTTGCAGTGAAGTCCATTTTACAGAAGCAAAGGATGGTCACAGACATTTCTATAACCCTTGAGCCCCCTTCACCACCACATTTTAAAGTCAAACAGATATCCAAAAGCCTTATCCTATTTCCTTGTCACAAAAAAAAAAAAAAAAAAAAAAAAAAAAAAAAAAAAATGCTTTGCACCACCTTATCCATCCAAGTCTCTGGCATACAAACTGCCCAAGTGCCTAAAAGTTTTAAAGTTTAAATCTCAATACCATCTCTATTCTCCATTAGACATAGGCACATAGAACATCTCATCTGAGGAAACCAACCAACCAAGCCATCGAAATGCAGGCCGCTCTCAACCTTCCGACGCTACCTCCGTTCTGCCTTATCACGCCCGCCAAATCCCAGGGCTTCCCGTGTTGTTGGAGCTCTATTCCTAAGCTCCAAACCTCCAGGACTCCCCAACTCAAGGTCAAAGTTGCTTCAAATGATAGTCCAACGGTTGATTACAGCTCAGTGACTTCGTAAGACCGATTCTCAGAATTGATCTTGTCCTTTTTTGGAGTATTGTTTTTCGTCAGATCTTGAGGATCTAGTTTCGTTATAGCAGGAAAGGAAACTATACACTGCCTTTTTATTGACCCTTGAATTTTTTTTTGTCGGTACCAATATTGCAGTGTTTTTCCGGCGGAGGCTTGTGAGACAATTGGAGGAGACACTTGTGATGCCAAAATGTATCCTGAAGTGAAGCTCACACCACAGCCCAAGAACACAGCTTCCACAGATTCGTCGGAGCCTGCTGACAGAGAATATCTAGAGTACAACGGTCCCAAGACGTAAGATCTCATCAATCCCAACTTCAACTTGACACTTCTTTCTTATTACTAACAACAAAAGGACTAGTTATGGATATTAGGTTATTGATGATTGGGTTGCAACAGGGTGTTCCCAGGGGAGGCTTGTGATGATCTTGGAGGAGAATTCTGCGAGCCCGAGTATCAGACAGGAGTCTACTGAAATACCATCCTAATCTTAATCAAGTTTTAGTCCTTGTATCTATTTCTTGTTCTTAGTTTTGTTGATGCTGGACTTTTGTTTTGTGAATATTCACTAAATAGTTTGTATGCCAAAAACTTGATCATATTATGAATAAAATTTCAGACTAGTCAGCAGCTAAGAAGCGAAAACTAGTAGAAACAAGCCGAAGCTAAACTGAATTTACAAAATATCACATAGCTATATCTAAAGGACATGTACATCAGACAGCACAAGAATTTTAACAAGATCAGAAATCACAATTGTACGATAGAATTGAGAAAGTAATTTTCTTTTTTCATTGAAACCTGGATAGATTTGGTGTTGTCAAAAGTTTATTGTTCACAATCTTCAGTGATTCCCTCTAAACACAAATACTGTAGAGCAATGGTGTACTTGGCAGTTCTCTTCGACTCCGAGCTGCTATTACTTTTCAGAATAAACGAGCCAGAGCCATCACCTTCAGCAAAAACAACCAACAAGCTCTTTATCATGTTGCTAGAACAGAATGTTCCAAAAAAAAAAAAAAAAAAAAAGTCTGACTTTAGAAGGTATATAACATACAATAAAGAACATTTTCTTTCTAAAACGCAAACAAACCTTTAATTGTAAAGATGGTGGAAACCCATCTCTTGTAGATGAAGAGCAACCTCAGGGAGTCTCCGCGGTGCGTATCTGACAGCAGAAGCTTGCAGGGTCTTGTTTCACTGCACATTGCATTCAAGATTCAAAGCAGTAAGTACAAGTTTGGTTTGATGGAACGACCATTCCAGTGGCACCAAACATGACTAATTGTAAAATCGGTGTTAATTCTAATGTTCAACCAAACATTGAAATCGGAATAAATGATCCACATTATATTCCTAGTCTGATTCTATTCCATAAAAGGATTTGCCCTTAAAAGCATAAATAACTTAACAACTCAGAGTCAGTGGAAATGATAAACAATTATAACTAGTTAAGCTCACTTCGCATGAATAATGGCATTGTGACATAAAGCAAGCGTCCGAACCATTGCCAATTCTCTTCCACGCGAATTACCATATCTCTCTTGGCAGCTCCTTAGGGAAAAAAAATAAAATTGTAAGAATGTTAAAATCGAGCACAAAAATCAAACCAAAAGATTGTGATCAGTTAAGTGGGAAAAAAGAAAAGAAAAAAGAGAAGTGTTTGCTTTAGTTATTGAAATAGCATATTGATAGTAAGAGAAAGAGGCACCTCTCGTCAAAGAAATCTCCAAAGTCATCAATAATAATGGTGGAAGGGAATGTGTTATGCAAGTGAAAGGCAGCAAAGTACTTCTTAATGCCTTCATCATCCTCAACGTACCTATCATTAACAATACCAATACCTATTATTATATTATATAATATATCTTGTAAAAATGAAAATCGCACTTGTTGTTTTGTCTTTCTGCTAGTCCTAGATACAATTTTCTCATGTAATGTAATCACTTACTTCATCTGTATGTGCTGAAAGGTATCCGAGGATGGATCAACATCCTGAAAAATTAAAGAAAAAATAGAAACAATTTTACAACCAAAACAAATAGGGGGGAGGGAAGATAAATAGGTGACCTGAGAGAGAAAAGGTGGGTTGGATTCTAAGTTGCGGCGGTTGCAAATGAACAGCACGTTTTGATGACTAAAGCTCGTCTGGGTCGCCGAGTTGTATGCATACTGGAATAGCAGAGACGTTTTTCCACTGCAATTCATTCATTCTCAGTATACATATATATATATATATATATTCTCAGTATATATATATATATATATATATATATATATAGACACACGCGCACACACACACACAACCAAACCAAATATATAAAATGTATATGTACAAATATGAGTCTCAGAGTGGACAGAAAAGGAAAGGAAAGGAAAGCGAGTGTACCAGGAAGGAGGACCCGAAAGAAGCATAATTGGAAGAGAGTGAGAGTGAGAACGGTCGTCCACTTTCCTCGTTGAGAAGAATCTCTCTACCATCTTCTTCTTCTTCTTCTTCTTCTTCACCGTTCCCACTCCATCCTCTGCAACTCAAAAGTCAAAACCAACATTTCTGTTTTCTTTTCTTTTTGGGCTCCTTTGTCCAAATCCCCAAGTTTGGGCTCTGCTGCTTGGCCTCACATTGCCTGAACGGGCCCTATCAGTCTGTTGCCCATTTTTCAACGTAAGGTGAGGAACTAGCCGAAGCCCAAAAGAAAGGAGAGAAAGTCCAAGAAAAAGGAGCGAAAATGAAAGAGAGTCCGCATAGTGACGTAAATTAATTACACAGCAGAGGCACAGCCTAATTAAATAGTGGTATCGACGTACGTAAGTTACTGTACTCTGCATGGCAGAAGACAGGTGTCAGGTCATAAGTAGTAGCACTGTGGTTCTCATAATTAAATTATTTATTTTATATTGACTTTTACACACACACCTCCATTGGTGATTTGGTTCAATCTATGTATTAATAATAATAATAATAATAATAATAATAATAATTAAGAAAACAAATTTGTGTATATGTGCCTAAAAACTAATTTCAGCGCCTTACTAAAATACCTTCGTTATTACATGATTATTACCATCACTAATTCGTACACTAACTTGTTTATAAAACTTAAATCAACTGTACACGTGTAAAATATTTGAGAATATTCTTGCATCACCAATGTGTATGATCCTTCTAGTATATGAAGGCAAAAATAATAATAATAATAATAATAATAGGATATATATACATATAAGTGCATAGGATAAAAGTTACTATTTTAAGCTGGGAAATGAGGGACGGCAGTCTTGAAACATGATTAAAAAAAGTAATTCATTTTTAAGTGTGTTTGTTTAATAAAATTAAAATGACACATGTCAATAGATAAAATAGTATTTAAAAGAGAATCTATATTTAACCTTCCATATATATATATATATATATATATATATATATATATTTTGCTGAGAATTTTATGCACGCACACATTGTTAACTTCTCTAAGAATTCTTCTGAAAGAGTGCAAAAACCTTCAAAATCTCCCAAAAGAATTTTTTAGATTTTCTTCATCATTTGGCTGACTTAAATCTCACAAAATCATTCAAATTAATTAACTTTCCAAACACCCAGAAAGCAACTATCCACAGTACTGTTCAAAATGCAAGAGAAATCAGAGCAGATTTGCTGGGGAAGGGCATGCTGTCCGGATCGGCATGGCCTCCTTCTTCTCCGATGACGCCAACTCTTGTGACGGCCTGAGAGAAATCAGAGCAGATTTTCTTCAGTTATTTTCACCAAACACAAAAAAGTAATAACTTGTTAAAAAAGTGCTCTTGGCTAGTTGAAAAGCATTACCAAACTGGGCTACATACATATAAGAGGCCTCATGCATAATTGATAAAAATTGGCAAAGATCTACGAATTCAAAACAAGGAACATGGTATGCCAAAAACTAATACAATTTAACAAAATTTTATTAAGATCTCATAGTTTAAATTTGCGTCTTACCCATTTTTTCACCCAACTATTATTATTATTATTATTTTTTTTTTTCAGAAGACAAACCAAACCCCTAATTTCCATGAATGCTTTTAAAGTGCTACTACATTAAAGACTCGTGCATGCTAATTGTCTGTGCAGCATCTTACATTAATTGTTTCATCCTATTTAGTGCGCAAAAAAAAAAAAAAAAATGTCACGAGTTGATAATTACAGGAGACGTTTGGTTCATGAATTCAGAATTATAATTTATAATCATTTTCATTTTATGTGTATTTTTTGTGAGAGAAAAATACTATAAAAAATCATGAATTGTGATTCAGAATTAACGACAAATACAAAAAACAAACGTAATAAGAATAGTTTTAAATCATAATTCTGAATTTATGAACTAAACGTCCTCGAAGTAATTATCAACTCTGTGATTTTTTTTTTTTTTTTTTTTTTTGCGCACTAAATAGGATGAAACAATTAATGTAAGATGCTGAAGCTTTTTCCCTATTGGTCATGTCAAAATACCGACGCTAGGTTAGGAGCTTACATATTTCCATATTTAACTATCTTTCACGCTTTCTTAAAAAAGAGTTTCTTTTGAGAACCTTGCTACGTGAGTCACCTGACTATGTATCAAAAAAATATATATTGTATAACCCGATAAAAATACATCTCCACTCTCTTATAAAGAGTGAGCTCCATTTATAGAATTTACGAGCCTGTGCTGCGGAATACAATGTTGTATTACATGGAAGATTTGAAATTTTTATAAACATATTTACATACATATATATAGTATTGTTATTTAAAATATATTTACATAAAATACATTGTTATTGTCTTGCGCTCTCATCTTGTTTTTTCAACTGCAAGATATAAAGGTAAAAAAATGTTAATAAATATAAATGTTAAATAGGTCAAAATTATTTAATTTATATAGTGTAAAAAAAAAGATTTTAGAAATATGTATCTTACTTTGTTTTTAGACAGTGCACATACATAGATTAAATCTCTATAAAAAAAAAAAAAAAAAAAACCTTCATATTACACTATCAATTAAGTAGAAAACATAAAGAAATCAAAAAAGAATTAAAAAAAACATAGAATAGTATATAAAATATTTAGTGCAGGTAATAATCTTTTATTGTCAACAACATATGCCATAAGTAATTAAAACACGACGTGACAATGTACATGGCTGCTTGCTATATCATTAAGGAGTTTATGCCATAAATGATGAATATTGTTATAGTTTAGAACAATATACACTGGAACGATAAAAATAACATATTTAAGAAGAAAAAATGAAGTAAAAAACTAAACTCAGTATGTGTAAAGAAAGAATGAATTTCTTGTTATGTTTTTATTGAAAGAGAAGCGAATATATACACCATACGGACATCAATTTAGATCCTAGAATAAAGCATATACACTGTCATTGTCTATTCACACTAATACATAAATGTAAACAAATCAATTGGAATTGATGATAGTTGACTGAGATGATTGGAAGATCCTTGACTTTGTGCATTGATTGACTTTTCATTCCTTAACACTCCCCCTCAAGTTTGGAGTGTATGTTGATAATTCCTAACTTGCCAAGTAAAGTCAAAAAATGTGAAGAACTCAATGGCTTCGTGAAAATGTCGGCTGGCTGGTGTGATGTGGATATGTGAGTCATTTTGACCATTCCTTCTTGAACCTTCTCCTGTATAAGATGACAATCAATTTCTATATGTTTTGTTCGCTCGTGAAAAACTGGATTTGAAGCAATATGCAGTGCCGCTTGATTGTCACAATATAGATTGGTAGGATGTGAGTGTTGGATGCCCAAGTCTTGTAGGATGTACTTTAACCAGGTAATCTCACAACAAGTTGTAGCCATAGATCGATATTCAAATTTTGCACTAGATCGCGATATTGTAGTTTGCTTGGTTTTCCAAGAAATTAATGAATTTCCAAGAAATATACAATACCCTGTAACGATCGTCGTGTATCTCGACATCTGGCCCAATCTGCATCACAAAAGGCGTTTAATTGAATTGAACTATCTGTAGGAAGAAAAATTCCTTGACCTGGTGTTTGCTTCACATAGCGTAATACACGATGAGTTGCTTCTAAATGTGGAACTCGTGGCTTGTCCATAAATTGACTTAGTACATGGACTGCATATGACAAGTCAGGTCGTGTGATAGTTAAATAAATTAGTCGTCCAACACTCCTTCGATATGAAGAAGGATCACTAATATAGTCACCATCAAACTTACTGAGAGATAAGTTTTACTCCATTGGAAAAGAGAATGGTTTCGCCGCTAGATATCCAACATCTTCGAGAATTTCGAGAGCATACTTTCGTTGTGAAAGAGCAATGCCTTTGTTGGATCGTGCAACTTCTATTCCTAGAAAATACTTCAACTGCCCAAGGTCCTTCAATTTAAATTGATCCATCAAATATGACTTGGTATCTTCAATGTCTTGTAGATTATTTCCAGCTAGGATGACATCGTCTACATAAATGAGGAGAGCAGTGAATTTACCATCTTGGGATCGGACGAACAAGGAATAGTCAGCCTTTGATTGTTTGAACTTAGCTCGTTTGAGAGCAGTGGAGAGTTTGATAAACCATTGACGAGAAGCTTGTTTGAGACCGTACAACGATTTGTGAAGTTTGCAAACTCGTGTCTCCCCCTTTCGTCCAAAACCAGAAGGTAAAGACATGTAAACATCTTCATCAAGATCTCCGTGTAAAAAGGCATTATTGACATCAAGTTGATGAAGATGCCAATGTTGAGTTGAAGCCACAGCAAGGAGGAGACGAACAGTCACAAGCTTTGCAACTGGGGCAAAAGTCTCACTATAATCTAATCCTTCAATTTGGTTGTATCCTTTGGCCACCAACCTCGCCTTGTAACGCTCGACAGTACCATCAGGTTTGAATTTGATCTTGTATACCCATTTGCATCCAACTGGTTTCTTTCTTGGAGGAAGTGCTTGAAGAGACCATGTTCCATTAGCCTTGAGTGCTGCAAGCTCTTGTTGCATGGCAAAACACCATTTGGGATCACAAACTGCCTGTTCAAAGGATTTTGGTTCTTTTTCTGCTGAAAGGGAAGTGGTGAAAGCATAGTGTTTGGGTGATAACTTATCATATGAAAGTACACCAGATAAAGGATAAGTAATACCTGTTGCTTTAACCATTACCGAGTTCGATGATGGGACATTCCTTGAAGGAAGAGAAATACCAACATGATACTCACGCAGATAACTAGGTGTTTTTGTAGTGCGCGTCGGCCGTGATGAAGGATTTTGTGGATCCGAAAGCAAGGTTGGGGTAGGTTGATCAATGGGTGGAGAAGTTGCAGGCGGAGGAATAACTTGGGAAGGAGCTTTGCTATTTGGATGAGGAGAAACTTCTTCTTGAGAGAGGTGGTCAGGTTGAAACACTTCAGTGTTGTGAGAAAAATGTGGAGTGGGATTGTCATCATCCTATGTTGATGAATGATAAAGTATTGGAGGTGAGTCTGCAGCGGAAGATGGAAAAGGAAAAATATCCTCATGAAAAATAACATCACTTGAAACAAAAATTTTACCAGTTGAGAGGTCATAAACCCTATAACCTTTTTGAGCATATGGATATCCCAAGAAAAGACATCGTGTGGCTCTGGGATCAAATTTGGTGGGACGCTGGTGATGTGTTGAGACAAAACACAAACATCCGAACACTCGTAAATGGTCATATACGGGCTGTTTGTGAAAAAGCATTTCGAAAGGTGTTTTTCCTTGAAGGAGAGGTGTGGGAGTTCGGTTAATGAGGTAGGTAGCAGTCAAGATGGCGTCTCCCCAAAATCTCTTAGGAAGATTGGCTTGGAATAATAAGGCTCGGGCTACATTGAGGAGATGACGATGTTTTCTTTCGGCTACTCCGTTTTGTTGTGGAGTGGAGATACAACTAGTTTGATGAATGATACCTTTATCTAAATAAAAATTCCTCATTGTAAATTCAGGCCCATTATCACTTCGAAGAACTTTGACTTTCAAGGAGAATTGTGTTTCAACAAAGTTGATGAATTTAGTGACATATGAATGAGTATCTGATTTATGATGCATCAAATAAGTCCATGTGCAACGAGTATAATCATCAACGATTGTAAGAAAATATTGTGCCCCTGTGATTGAAGGAACATGGTACCCTCCCCAAATATCAACATGGATTAGTTCAAAAGGTGCTTTAGTGCGAATGGAACTTATTGAAAATGGAGAACGAGTTTGTTTAGCTAATGGGCAAATTAAACAATCATAAATATTACAAAATTTCATGTCTGTAATTGAATGAGAAAGCAAACTGAAAGTCTTATTTGATGGATGACCAAGGCGTTGATGCCAAAGTCTCGAGGAACAAGAGGTTGGTACGGTGATTGCATTACACCCAATTTTCTCGTGGAGTATCAAGGTAGTAGAGTCCTCCTCGCTCGGTTCCGTCCCAATCATCTTCCCGATCGTTGGTCCTGTAGCATACAAGTACTATTAGTGAATGTGGCAAGATAGTAGGAATTGTGCACAAGCTTGCTAATTGAAATCAAGTTTAATTTAAAGGAAGGAACACAAAGCACGTCATGCAGGATGAAATTAGCAAAATGGATGCTGGCTATGTGTGTGACAGTAGCAATGGCTCCATTTGGTAGGTGCACGGTTCGATTAGTGACACAAGATTTGGTGGTCAACAAGTCAGCTGAGTAAACCATGTGATCTGTGGCTCCTGTGTCGAGAATCCAGCATATTTCTTTGTCAATAACAGAGGCACAAAAGATTGTACCTGAGAGATCACTTATGGCAGATGCACTACCGACATGATTGGCCATCGAATTAGACTTATTCCCAGCAAGTAGTGTCATGAGATTTTGATATTGTTCTCCTGTGAGAGTGAATGGTGTGGAAGATGTTGGTGTATTGGCATCTGCATGGTTGGCCTTGGAGGAAAAATTCTTGCGCTCAGGTTTGTTGCCTGTAGAATTCGTCTTTTGCAACTTACGATAGACATCAACGGTGTGACCTTGCCAGCCGCAATAATCACATTTGAGGTGTGCTCGACATGTCTCTGAAGTATGCCCAATTTTGTCACATGTTCCACATTTCAGATGGGGATTTTTAGGTGTGAAAAACCTCTCTGATTTTCGTGGGTTGTTCTTCACAGCAAAAGCCGAGGCTTCGGCGAGTGGTGCATCTTCATTCGATTTTCCTCGTTGTTTTTCATCTTGGAGGATGAGGGAATGAGTTTTGTTGATGGTAGGAAGTGGATCCATGAGCAGAATCTGTCCTCTAACATTGGCGTAGACTTCATTGAGTCCCATGAGAAATTTCATGGTCTTTTGATTTTGTTGGAACTGCAAAACGTCCTTCATAGCACCACATGTGCATTTGGGAATGCTACATAGTGCATCACGTTCATCCCATAGACCTTTAAGCTTGGTGTAATAAGCCCCAATAGTCATGCTAACCTGTTTACAATCATGTATGGCTTCTTCAACATGAAAAATATGAACACTGTTAGTATGTGAAAAACGTTCTTTTAAATCAAGCCAGATTTCTTGAGCACTTTCATTGTATATTATGCTTGCTCCAATCTCTTGTGAGATTGAATTAAAAAGCCATGCTTTTACAAGATTGTTGCAGCGCCTCCATTGTTGGAGTTTTGTGGTGGAAGTCTCCGGTGGTTCTTTGATGGTGCCATTGACGAAGCCTTCTTTATTCTTGATGTTGAGAGCCATGAGCATAGCACGGCTCCAGGTGCTGTAATTTTCTCCATTCAACGGTTGTGTGACGAGTATAAGCCCATGTTGATCAGAATAATGGAGGTAAAGGGGATCGTTTGGATTATCAAACTTGTTGGCCTCAGACTTGGCTGAGTTTTGAGTTTCGTCTTTTCCTGCCATGTGTATTGGCCAGAAGAAGATGGGCAATTTCGTGGATGTGAGAAGAAAAAAAAAACAGGAGTTTCAGAACCGTGATCGCTCTGATACCATGTAAAGAAAGAATGAATTTCTTGTTATGTTTTTATTGAAAGAGAAGCGAATATATACACCATACGGATATCAATTTAGATCCTAGAATAAAGCATATACACTGTCATTGTCTATTCACACTAATACATAAATGTAAACAAATCAATTGGAATTGATGATAGTTGACTGAGATGATTGGAAGATCCCTGACTTTGTGCATTGATTGACTTTTCATTCCTTAACAGTATGAATACAATGATAGTTTATGAAAATTGAAGTGCTTAAAAGTCAAAACCAGACAAAATTTTGAAAAATAAGCACCACAAAATGACACAAAGAAATCAAAAAACCCTGACTTACAAAATAACAATAAAATTAAAATAAAAAACAGATTAAAACATATTGACATAATTCCAAAATAATAAGAACAACATCAATAACACCCAAGTCTGTAATAACAATCACCCAACACATGTTGACAACAAAAGAAAAATAACAACATCATCACCAAAAAAAAACTTTGAAAAAAGAAAAAATATGTTGCCAAAGCAAGAAAGAAAGTAAAGTATGAACCTAACTTTTACGGAAATAATAATATTTTAGGTAACCGAAACACTAAACAACAAAACAAAAAAATAGAATAAACGAATAATAGCATAGGCATCAATATCAATACATATTGAAATAAAAAAAAAAAATCAAATAATTACTAAATTTAGATAGTAAATGAGGAAAACATCATAAATAAGTACTTTATAACAACTACAAAAAATATATAAAAAAATAAAACTCAATACCTCCATCGAGGAAACACAGTGAATAGAATACATGTAGTAGAAAAATCAATATTCCGAATGGAAGAAAATCAGATTAAACATTAACGCTATATTCAAAACCGAGGAAGGAAAAGTCATGAACTGAATATGCAAAAGAAAGTAAGAAATTATAGCAACAAAATTCAGCATATTATATATGGACAACGACATCACATTTTCGCTCAATCTCTGATAAAAATTCCTGCCAAAACAGATATATTAAAAATATGATTACTCAACAGCAGTTGTCCGCAAGAGGCAAAACCACCACAAAATGGAGCCAATAAGCAACAAACAGTAACATATCAAATCTCCATTACACAAAGCTACTTAATGAGAAAAACACGTGTCAAACTACAAAATTAACACGATTAGATAGTAAGAGACCTACAAAAATTAAAAGGAATAACAATTAATTAAGATAACTGGTCACAATGAGAAAAGACAAAAGACCAAAACAAAAATTAAGAAAAATAGATATTGTTAAAATTTTGAAATGGATCGAAAAAAAAACATGGGAAGAAAAACATTTGCAAATACCTCTGCATGAAAAACATGGGAAAAAAATAAGGTAAATACAAAAAAATTATTGTTTCAGAACATAACAACAAAACCCAAGAGAACATAAAACATCAATACAAAAAAATGAAACTGTAATTTTGCCGAAATATATATATATATATATATATATATATCAAACCATAAAAGTACACAAATGACAAAATCAAGAAAACTCAAAACACCTAAAATGATCAAAAGAGAACAAACGATAGAACAAAAAAAATTTATGTCCAAATAGATCGAAAAAAATGAAGAAATGAAAAACTATATACAAAAAAAAAAAAAAAATGTAAAACCATTTTAGTGTAGAAAAGACCCAAAAGATGATAAGAAAAGAAACGGTAGAAAAGAAAAAAAGGAAAAAATTTGCCGAAATAGATCTAAAAAAAATAACAAACCATATTAGTACACAAATGATGAAATCAAGAGAACCCAAAAAAATGAGAAGAGAAGAAACGGTGGAAGGAAAAAAAAAATTATGTCCAAACAGATCGGGCAAAAAAAAAAATGAAGAAACAAAAAACTAAGGAAAAAAATTTTAAAACCAAATAGATCGAGAAGAAACGGCGCAAGCGAGGAACTCTACTCCAGAAGAAAAAAAAAAAAAAAAAAAAAAAAAAAAAAAGGACGTAGAAACTTGTCGAAGGCAAAACACCAAATCAAAGAGAATTAGAAAAGTCAACTAAAGTGAAACAATCGAGAAAATAAACCAAAACAAATGAAGATGAAAGGGCAATATAGTAGAGTATTAAGTTGAGGGTAATATAGTAAGTTCACACTCAAAAGGACATAATGGAATAAATTTATAAATCTAGGGGTTAATTGTTAAAATTTAAAATTTAAAAATAATTTATTAAATCACGACAAGTTCATAAAATAATTGTGCTAAAAAAATCTGCTTACCAACATTATTATATCGTTGTTATTTTGGTAAAGAAATATTTTCAGTTGATTAAAAAAAAAAAAAAAAGAGGAGGGAAATTTTTTCTTAAAGAAAAGGGACTTAAAAGGTGCGTTTATTTAATTTGTTTTATTGAAGGTGATTGGCACGTTTATTAATTGACAATGGAATATAATCAGAAAGGACAAAATATCTTCAAAGGAAAAAGTGTGTGTGTGTGTGTATATATATATATTACAAGAAAGAGAATAAAAAATTTGATTAAGGGATCTGAGTATTTAATTCCAGTATATATTGACTTGACTTTATTAAAATCAGCTGAAAGAATTACTTTGGGATCGAATTAGGACCAGAATCCAAAGTCAAGTAAAAAAGTAAAGTTTGTATATAGTTGTACAGAAATTTGTACAATCCATCACTCACAAGAGCACGGCAGCCCTCGTTACGACACGTGTGCTTTCCAGAATCTTGAGGTAACAAAACCGTGCATCTCCCAGGCATATAGGCTTTATCTCACGGGGGCACTGATTTTGTCACCGTCAAAACAACACACGTGCAACTCCCACAGCGGAATCCTCGAAACGTACGACTCATTCTAATTGGGCCGTGACCTACCACTAGGGGTGACGTTAGAATGTAGTCCCCTCTAAAAGCAAATGAGTCTCTTCTCTTGGACCTGCTTGCTAATAAGACGACAAAACCATTTCCCGAAATTCGGAACAGCATTCATCTACCCACGACAAACATCGTTACATTTCCGCCAATTCCACGCCCACGCGTTTCGCCCCTCACAGTAACGCCGTTTACCCAAGTCTTTTAAAAACTAATAGACAAAAGAAAAATGTTCAAGAATTCTATAAAAGAATAGGAAAAAAAATAATATTTATATCACTACACTTAAAAATAAACATAATTATTTAATTAATAAAGAGAAAATAAAAAATTATATTGACACTAATTATTTATAACAATATAAATAGTAGGCTACAGATACATAACAAATTATGTACTTTTTCTATAAGAAAAACCATCATTTTAGTTCTCTCATTCATTTTAAATTGATTATTTACGCCATTATTATTTTAATATCACATCTTTCATTTTCTATCATATTATTTTTTTGACATGATATTTTTCATATTCTATTATAATATATTTCATATTCTACTATAATATTTTTAATGGCATAAAATATGGGACGATGAAAACAAATAGTTATTCTTGTAATTTTCTCTAAATGAAATATATGTACTTTTTTTTAAAAAAAAAACACATTGATTTTATCCTTGTCTTGAAAACACTTAAAATGGTCTTTTAAAGGGTTAAAAAGATTTTTTTTTTTTTAATAAAAAAGGAGCAATTAGCGATGTTAGTTTCTAAACTCTTTATTAATTAACAGTCTAGTCCCTATTTTATTAACTTGGTGAAACAATTTCCAAACTCTTTGAATAGTGATAACTAAAATATTTCTTGATGGAATGCGCATGTGACCCATCACATGGCCTTTTTTTTTTTAATAAATTGACTGAAATGTCGTGAGGCAATGTTTATTGTTATTTATTTTATTTTTTCTATGGTGGCTAAATATCACTATTGTTAGATTTTTTTGCACATATAAAGTTGACATGTATTAAAAAAAAAAAAGAAAGAAGAAAAAAAAAAAAAAAAAAAGCAGAGAGAGGAACAAGAATGGTCTTAGGGTTTGAACCCTATCTCACCCGTGTGATCCTTTAGGGTTTCTTCTTATTTTTTGTAGCGCCGCTTCTTTGTGTATTTTAGTTAGAATTCGGTATCGCCTCTGAGTATACTTAAAAGGGTGATAAAAGTTAAATATCGAGATTTTTTCTTTAAAAAAATAGAGAGTATTGCTTTATTTGACAAGTAGTTAAATATTGAGAATTTTCTTTAAAAAAGAAAAATTGAGAGTATTGCTTTTGACAAGTGAAATACATAAATTTTATTACAATTTACAACTATTACTTGTTTCAATTTAGAAAAAAATTTGTGGATAAGAACATCATCTTGTGAGATAAATCAAATCATATAAGATTTGCAAGGAAAATTAAATATTGTTAAACTATATTTTGAAAAGTAGTAAAAAAAAAAAAAGAAAATAAAAGGTAAGTTATTTTATTAAAGGAAAAAATAAAAGACAAGTATTTGTCATTAATTAATCCTACATTGATATTACTCTGATTTTTTTCCCTTAAAAACATTGATATTACAACCGAAGGTGAAATTTTTTTCCCTTGAATTGAAAAATAGGTCTGGTATAAATATAATTGTTTGTTCAACCGAAGGTGGAAACTCTGCATTTATAAATATCAAAATTTCACTTAAAAAAAAAAAAAGGAAAAGAAGAAGAGAGGAAAAGGAAAGACAGAAAAGGGAAAGCGTAAAAAGAGGAAGAAGGCTTGTCTGTATAATATCAGTAGATAGGCGTACGACCACTTTGCTGGTGAACAGAAACACACACACACTATTCACAAGAAATGGAAACCCATTATTATTTTTTTGCTTGAAAGAAACCCATTAATTTAATATTCCCCTTTCTCCTTCATTTCCTATACGACGCACCATATATACACACACACGCACACACACATATACATACTCTATCTCTCTTCTCTCTCTCTCTCCAGCATCATCATCACCATCGTCCCTGTCTTTCAGTACTCCGTGTGTCAGTGAGCCAAGGCCAGGATAGGACGACATATATTATTGGTTCTCCTTCCTTCTCTCTCTAAAGTTTTCTTCTCCAATAATTCACTGTAATTCGCCGAGCAACCGAGGTTTCCATGAAGCAAGGCCAGAATCGGAGTTTCTGAGACAGAAATCAATGGATTCCTCTTACGGTAACACTAACGGTGGAGACGCCGCGTCCAGAGGCTCCACGACTTCTCCAATGGACGGTAATGTTGAATTGTTTTTGCGAAATTGTGTTTCCTCTGAATCTGATTTTTGTTTTGTTTGGTTTGTGAAAATGTTTGGAATTGGTGAATCTGATGATAGATCATGAAAATGCGCTGTACAAGGAGCTCTGGCACGCTTGCGCGGGTCCTCTGGTGACGCTTCCTCGCTCTGGCTCCCTTGTTTACTATTTCCCCCAGGGCCATATCGAGCAGGTTCTTCTTCTCTTTATTTCAATTCTCCCCAAACACATATATTTGTATATGTGCACAAAAATGTATATGTTTTTACATAATCTGCTGCGTGTGTATATAAAAACACGTACTTGTTTCAATTTCGCTTTTGTGTCGGTAGATTTTGCATATTTTGTTGCAGCACCAGTACTGTAAATTTTCTGCTTGGAAAAGTAGAACTTTGCTTGAATCTTTCATATGAATGAGGCTCAGAGATTCTAATTTCTGAATTTGAACGAAAACAGGTGGAGGCGTCGATGAATCAAGTAGTTGATCAGCAAATGCCGGCCTATGATCTTCCCCCTAAAATCCTCTGTCGCGTTATGAATGTTGTGTTGAAGGTTTTACCTTAACTCCTGATCAGTGTTCATTCTTCCATCGGAGTTATTGGTGTATAAATTTTATTTCTTTTTAATGTAGGCTGAACCAGACACGGATGAAGTGTATGCTCAAATGACTTTGCTTCCTGAACTTAAGGTATTTGGATGTTTGTCTTTCTCATATTTGTATATGTGCTTGTGTGTGTTGAGTCATACGAATGTTGTTGTGGTTGTTGTTGATGTGTGGCAGCTAGATGAGAATATGGCGAAGAGGGAGAAAACTCCGCCTTGCCCTCCGCAGCCTCGGGTGTATTCCTTCTGTAAGACTCTTACAGCCTCGGATACAAGCACTCATGGTGGCTTCTCTGTCCTAAAACGGCACGCGGATGAATGCCTTCCCCGACTGGTTTGCCTATCTTCACTCTCTATTCACTTGATTCTGTGTATGCTTTCATATTTCTTAGTTTGAGAAACTGAGCTTTCTGGTCCCTTGGCAGGACATGTCTAAGCAGCCTCCGAATCAGGAATTGGTAGCTAAAGATTTGCATGGCCTTGAGTGGCGTTTTCGCCATATCTTTCGAGGTAATACCTTTTTGTTTATAGTATGTGATAATAATCATTTGGTAACGACATGGAGTGTTTATTCTTTGTGGGGTCTTTTTTCACAGCCTTTTAGTGTGTTCTCCACTTGATTTCGTGCTTTCTTCAAGACCTTGCTTGGGTGTTGATTCTCATGATGTCAAGAAATTACTTACTTCTAAGTACAATTATTTAATAAAACCATGTGTATGTGGAACCCATTTTTGTTCCAGGTCATCCAAAGAGACATCTTCTTCAAAGTGGTTGGAGTCTCTTTGTCAGCTCAAAAAAGCTTGTTGCAGGCGATGCTTTTATTTTCCTCAGGTTAAGGATCGTTTGTTTCTATCAGAGATTGCCATTATGATTACTCTGTTCCTTCTGCGATTTGCATAGCCTTGAGTTTGACTTGCAGGGCTTTGCAGCCGCAGAGAGGGCATTCGTAGGTTAACTTTGTTGATGGAATTGTAAGCCCATGGGTGCCTTACAAGGTTCTTGATTATGATTTCCAGGGGTGAAACTGGAGAACTTCGTGTAGGGGTTAGACGAGCTATGAGGCAACCGAGTAATGCTTCATCCTCAGTCATCTCCAGTCATAGTATGCATATTGGTGTACTAGCAACGGCATGGCATGCTGTTTCAACGGGATCAATGTTCATTGTTTATTACAAGCCAAGGTGTGTGGTTCTGCTTGCTACAATTTCTACATCATATTGACTATTCCTTTCCATCTAATTTACACAGAGACTCGATTGATAAGATTTATTATTCTTGCCCTTTAATCTCTAAATTTTTCCTTCTCCTTTTTCTTTCTGTCTCTGCGTTCATTCTATGTAGTTGATCAACTTTACTTATTCCATTGTATTTTTGGATGTGATAATTGTTTAGGACAAGCCCTTCCGAGTTTATTGTTCCTTTTGAAGAGTACAAAGAGTCCGTCGAGAATGAGTATCCTACAGGGATGAGGTTCAAAATGAGGTTTGAAGGTGAAGAAGCTCCTGAGCAAAGGTATTATTCTCGTTATGAACCTTAAGGGAAGAAAAGAAAATAAAGTAGAGAAAGACTCATAAGAAGCGGGAAAGAAGAAAGAGTGAGTTTGGAAATGACTTGCACTTTTCTGTTTCACACCCTTTTTTTTTTTTACTGACTAGGTTCTCAGGTACTGTGATTGGGACTGAAGATTTAGATCCTATGAGATGGCCTGGATCCAAATGGAGATGCCTTAAGGTAGTGATAGAAAACTTTATGTCCATATCATTTGTTATATGCTAAAAAAGTATGCTTATGTTTTGTTTTCTTCAGGTTCGTTGGGATGAAACTTCTCACTTTCACCGTCCAGATAGAGTTTCCCCTTGGAAAATAGAACCTGTTTCAATTCATGCCCCAGATCCTCTTCCAGTATGTCCGATGAAAAGGCCTCGCTTGAGCATATCATCGTCTACCTCATCTCTCCATGCAACAACGGAAGGTATAGCTCCTGTTATACATGCCCCATGAGTATTTTTCTTTACATAATGCAAGTCTGGCTTGTAGCTTATGGAGATATTGTGTGACCATCAATTAATCGTGCTTTTGATTTTATCATCAGGCCCGTCTAAAAGCAATGTAGAAGCTCCAACATGGAATGAGTGCTCAAGGGCCACTCAAGGTCAACGCTTGACCTTAAGTGGTGGTGTCTTTGCTAGGAATTTTGAATCAAACATTGAGAATGTCACCACCTACATTCCTTCATCACAAGGCAAGGATCATCAAACAAACTTGCTCTTTGGAAAAAGATGTTTTGCCCCGGAGGATAGAGTTGCTCAAATAAGGCTTGGATCACAATGCACAAAGGAGATCTTAGGCCCCATAGCACGCCAGAAATCGTACATGGCGGGTTGGCCTTTGGTTGATCAAAACTCAACTGACATCAATTGCTTGCTTCCTTTCCGAGATTTTAATGATGGAATGCATGGACTTGAAGTCCAGCAGCAGCTGCCCAGAGATTGGTTATTGCCTCTGCTGCAGCCAGCACATGCTGAAAACTCTAATCACCAAATGATTCTGAATTTGGACGACCTGCCTTTGCAACAAGATTTGAAAGCCAAGGGGAATGGAGAATGCAAACTCTTTGGTTTCTCCCTCCTTGGTAATACTGCCATGACAGAGCAAGAAATACCACACTTGAACTCTACACACAGGCTACGAGGTCATACTGATGTTGAATCATCAGAGCATCACCAAGATATAGGACCGGGACAAGTGTTGAAGCGGTTAAAGATTCCGGAGTTCTCCCATACTGAAACTGTAGGAGATGAACAAGGGAAACACTCTCAAGTTTTAAAGAAATTTTCTCGAGACGGTCAGGTTAAGCTTCAGGGTTGTTCGACCAGAAGCTGCATTAAGGTGTCTTATCTCATTGTCATTGGGCATGGTCTTTTCTTTTTTTTTTTTTTTTTTTTTTTTTTTTCATTAACTGAGAACTCAAATTTGTGATGTTATCTAACTCTTACTGGTTTTATATGAATTCTTGATTCAGGTTCACAAGCAGGGGACTGCTTTGGGAAGGTCCGTTGACCTGAGTAAGTTCAATGGCTATAGCCAACTGATAGCAGAATTGGATCACATTTTCGAATTTAATGGTGAATTAATGGGACCGAAGAAGAAGTGGTTGATTGTTTTTACTGACTTCGAGGGTGATATGATGCTTGTTGGAGATGATCCCTGGGAGTAAGCAAATTCGTCTCTTTTTTCCACTTATTTGCATACATATAATTGCGTCCTACATCATTAGCATAATTTAGAGTCATTATTGGTAACTTTGAGATCGGCTTGTTCTAACCAATGTTTGTGTCTGAACAACATAGGGAATTCTGTCACCTTGTCCGGAAGATTTCTATCTACACTCAAGAGGAGGTAAAGAAGATGGACTTAGAAGCCACTAATCCAAAACCGGAGTTAGTTTCAGCAATAGCAAACAAAGGAACAGGATCAGAAGAAGCCCAAAGTTTGGGTCATCCTTCAGGTCAATAGAGAAAGAGAGGGGTTTAGTTTTGTGTAAATAAGGTTTAGAGGTTTTATCTTACTAAGTTCTGTTGTTATCATTGGGGGGGAAAATGCTGGAAAATTTGTTTGTTCTTTTGAAGTATAAGATTGCAGTTCTCCTTTGATAATGGATTTGCTGGTACACAAAAAAGACTACTCTAAAACCCCCCCAATTAATATTTTATAGAGTAAATGTGGAAGGGAGGGGTTCTTCAATTTGTAGAGGTATAAAATGGTGCACAGCTTGGGTTAGCCATTTGAAATAGAACCCCCCTTTTAACATTTTCATTAGATTTTGGATATTAATGGCCAGTTGGAAGCCTGTGAAGTGGATGAAAATAGTGAAGGGGCGATGTCCATGTCCATGTCCATCCATAGAATATTTATAAAATTCTCAGTTTTTTTGTTTTTGTTTTTGGAATGTTTGCTGTACAGTCTACAGTATTTTTATTATATTTATTTTTGTGCGTCTTTTGAGGGGTTTAAGGTTGGGATGATATTTGGATTAATGTAATGATGTCTCAAAATTCCCTAATCATTATATAAACTTCTGCACGTGCATATCCAGCACTGTCGACGATAATCTTTCTTAAAATGAAAAAAAAAAAAAAGAAAAGAAAAAAGAAAGAGGAAACGAAAAAAAAAAGAAAAAAAAAAAAGGAAAAGAAACAATGAGGACAGTTTGATTACAGTTCGGGGCCCTACCATCATTACACTATGCTGTCACATGGAGTCTGGACTAATGTTTGTTTCTGACACATGATCAAGTGTAACAATTTTTTATACATAAAAAGTTTGGAACAAAATGCATTATTTTAAAGAAAATTTTGGAAAATTCTGCCATGGAGTTGAAGAAGTATCTTATTGATTATTTTAGTCCGGATGAAATCAAAATCATAGTATAACAAATATATGTTGTATATATAAAAATAAAATTTCACACGACTTTATGAACATTTGACTATTTATTTAGATTAATTTCAAAAATTCTTATCAAATTATAACCCTTTTAACACTGTCCTCTAAATTTTAAAAAATAACATGCGTTCCTTCCGAATTTTGTTTCGTTAACAAGTTTTATTCTTCTATTACAGATGAAATCGTCATGTGTCATTTATTTAATGAGAATTGAAAGTGCAATTACGCTTATACCTTCTTAATTAAATAATTCCTCATCTTAATTGAAAAAATTTACTATTTTCGTTCCCATTTTGCTTTTTTTTTTTCTTACCTCGTTCATCCATGGCAAGTTCCACCGTATCTACATTCTCCTCCTCCTCTTATAGGCCATAGCGATTTCAAAAAATACTTGAACGAGAATCTCAAAACGGTATCGTCTTCTTCATCGTCGACTCGTCATCATTGCTGTTGATTTCCCACCGCGAGGCCTCCTCCGGCCACTAAGATTGGTAGTGTTATTGCATGAACCCCTGTTTTTAGATACAAACTATCCATTTCTTCTTGTAATACTTTTGTTTCTGAAATTTCTCTGTTACTTACTATTTACGAAGCAAAGAAATGTGAAAGATTATCATTGTATTAGTGTTAGACAAGCCTAACACTACCAATAGCAAAAAAATACTAATTATTATGAAGAGAGCAAGAAAAGAAAAGGCTTGATTTTTCCTCAGATTTTTCTTTTTAGGGGAAAAAAGATTTAAATGTGAAAGATTTATTGTATTGTATTAGACAAGTGTTAGCAAAACAAGAGAGAGCGCTAATTATTATGCAGAGCAAGAAAAGAAAAAGCTTGATTTTTCCTCAAATTTTTCTTTTTAGGGGAAAAGTTATAAAAATCTTGATTTTTCCTCAGATTTTTCTTTTTAGGGGAAAAGTTATAACCCTAACACAACCAAAAAAATCGACAAAATGGGGGGGTTTTTTTTTAAACATATTTGAGTTTTTTTAATCATTTTTTTAATAATCTATGGCTATTGTAGGTTAAATTACGATGATATCCTCCTCCGATGGATCATGTACTTGATACGTGACGATTTTCGTCACTCATTATAACATAAGGATAAAACTTGTTAATAGAATAAAATTTAGGAGGAATGCATGGTACTTTTTAAAATTTAGAAGAGAAAATGTTAAAATAATCATAGTTCGAGAGGAATTTTTGAAATTAATCCTATTTATTACTTGTGGTACCAAATAGGGTGTACCCACCCAAAGAATCTAAAGAAAAGTTTTTAAGAACATTATTGACAAAATTGGAATAATATAAACATGGGTAAAAAAAAGGGCTGTTCTTTTGCCCTTTTTGAGTTAGATGTTTTGAGTGTAGATTTTGAGTTGAGTTTGAATTATATCTTGAGTTGAAGTTATAACTTGAATTTGTGTTTAGTTATGTACATTTGAATTATAATTTGAGATAAGAATATTTTTGAGTTTGTGTTTAAATGAGTCAAAATTTAAATTTATATTTAAATAATATTTTAATAAAAACTCAATGCTGATAAAATTTTTTAATAAGGTATATGAGTGAGGTTTTAATGTCTTTTCGTCATTAACGCATAGAAAAAAATCATCTCAATCAGAATTAAAACGAAAAAGTTATAGTATTTTTAATAATAGAAAAAATAATGTTCATTAATTTAAGTTCAAGTTTTTAAATTCGAGTTGAAGGGAAAACTTGAACTCGAGTTTTAGTCTTAAACTCAAGTTCAAACTCGAGTTTAAACTTAAAAGAACATGAACTTGAATAAAGCTGTAACTCGAATTACTTTTTTTGAGTTTTTAACTCAAAAAAAAGGGCTGCCGAACAGCATAGTAACAACAAGTCTAAACTAAAGTATTGAAAACAAATTAAAGGCCTTAAAGGAACTAGATTGGCCCACCACAAGAACGCTACATTCCTTCATTGTCGCCATCACAGTCGCCACGAAGAAGCCGATCCATTTTCAGATCCACACTCGTGTATGATTAAATTAGATACGTCGCCACTCTCAAAAAAGGCTTGGTGAAGGGCCTTCACACATCTTTCAGCTTCACTATCATTTACAATCAACGAGATGTTGACCTGGTTGGTACATAAAACAACATCCAAAACTATCGTATCACTGGACAGCTAAAAAGAGTTTAATTGCATATTCGTGTAAATGAAACGAATTATATCAAACCGACCTTGGATGCACCCTGTGAGATCATTTGGACATTGACGTCGTTTGTCCGAAGAACGTGGAATGCCTGCATCAAAGAAAGTTGAGGGAAATTTTGGAAAAGAACAACATAGTAGCATCTGTTAATTGGAAATGCGTAACCTTCTCTAGAATCAATGAAGAACGCTGAACGTTTCCAATGAGAGAGATGATTGATCTATGCTGCAGAAGTTTCACGACTGCAATCTTTTTGAGCTCTTCCTCTACATTGTCGAGTTCCTGCACAAGAAGCCAAAACTTTTTATCAAGTGCTGGTTTGGAGGGGGTCTAAAATAAAGTAAACGTCAGTGATAACATATTAAAATTGCCACACAGCAGAATGCCACCGGTTCTTTTACTTTTTTCCATGTCGATAGTACTCCTTTACTAAGATACTTAGAGGTGATGCATTGTTGTGATGAATAGCAACGCTCAAAAATAAAACACACACAACATATCTACGACTGAAACACGATAGGATTTCATGCTTGCCTGCTGGATTAGTTCTCTACTCCAGAGTTTTGATGGGTCCAATGTCAAAGATATACTAACTTCACTTGTAGCAACAACATCCACGGAAATGCCCAAATCCTCAAAGATGGAGAACACCTGCAGAACACCATGCAAACTGCAGTCACATCGAAATGAAGGCATTAAGTGTCAGAAACAAAAGCACACCAATAATCTTTCTTTCTCACCGTGGCAAGGAAACCCACTTGACCAAGCATGCGTGTACTTACAATATCCAACATGGTAACATTCCGCTTCAAAACTATGCTGGTTAGAACAGCCTGAAATTGAGTTTAGAACAGAAAAGGACAAAAAAGAAACAGAAAAGGTCAACCGTGTTTGAATTCTTCTAAATGCTTAGATTATAATGTTGGCATCAAATCCAGCTGCTATAAACCTCAGCCATATCTCTTGTTCTAGTGATGAGGGTGCCGGGAGCTTTTGGGTTGTAGGAGTTCTTGACCCTAACAGGAATATCACCTTCCCTTGCTGGTCTCATGGATAGTGGATGCAGGACCTGAAAGAAGCTCATGGTAACTATAATTCTCGCTTTATACAACAAAGAGTTCAATTTGTATTCTAATATTCCCAATTATAGGAATATCTATTCTTTTTCTTTTTACTAGTTCAATTTGACTCTACAACTAGTTAAAATCATGGACAGAGGGATTTCCAAAGGGTTAGTTTACTCATTATTTCTGCCAAAAGTATGATATAAGAGCCTGTTAAGCAGAAAAAGAAGAAAAAATTCACAATAAACATAAAGATATTTCAACCTGTGCACCAAAGTATGCGAGCTCAGCTGCTTCATCAAAACTCAAGTTAGGCACAGGCTTTGCACGTGGATATATACTAGGATCACAGGTCAACACGCCATCAACATCCTTCCACACCTATTAAAGAAGGTAAAGTAAGCTGGTAATATTGCAAAAGCGTATTAGCACAGAATTCCTACAATTGAAAGAGAAAAACAAAAAAGCTTATACATATTTCACACAAAAGTGATTCTCATATTAGCAGTATCTGTAGAGAAGCAGATAGCAGTTCTAAATAAATCAAGCAGTGAATCAGAATGCATACAATGCGGCATTCACATGTTCTTATGAATTCTCTGTGGTAAAAGCACAAGGAGCTAATCTGACCTGAATTTCTCGCAAGCCCAAGGCTTTACCAATGGTGGTGGCTGTCAAATCACTACCACCCCTACCCAAGGTGGTTATTGCACAAGATTTCCAGCCCTACAATTGAAAGAAACGACCTGTTTTATTAATAGCCCCACTACAAAACTCTAAACATAAAATTTACAGTTAAAAACAAACTACGAACTAAGCATGTAAACAAGAATACAAATGCAGCAGCTAGCAACCTTTCCGAGGAACCCGGTAACAACAGGAATTGCAGGATCTGTAATCCAATCACCATGTAACCTTTTAGCAACAGCGGGGTAAGTTGCATCTAAGATATCTGCATTTGTGAAGTCATCTGTAGTTATGAAACCCATGTCAAACGCGTCATACTGCAACAAAATTATGTAAGGGAATTGTGTCAGAAAATATATTGAATGACTGCCAAAAAGGAGAGCCAATTGACATATTAGAATTTCTTTAGTGACCATGAAAGATAAGACAGACATGGCGAACCCCTGCTTTTGAAGTCAGCTTGGATCAAATCAAATAGTTCGCCAAACAAGTGGGTAGAGCCTAAGAAACACTTGCATAATGATAAGCCTGTTGCAAAATCAGTTGAAGTACTAGTATATTTCTTTTCTCCTAAGTTGTCTAAACAAATGAAAATTAAAATAATAAAAAAACGAGTTTGATTTCAACTAAAAAACAATAGACGAGAAGAATAATTGATAATGAGGAAGAACATACTTGGCGTGCTTTAACACCAATATTATTCAGATAAGCTGCAAAGATTCTAGTGGACATGCACTCTCCAAAAGAAACTAAATAATCTCTGGTGCGGGTTGTTAACTCCTTCATCATAGCTATGCCCTTCAAAAGTTGCTTCAGTTCTTCCAAGTGTGCTGCAAAATATCTCGAAGCACATTCCAAAGAAAATCCAAATAAGTCTGCATACTCAACACACATATCCTTGACATCAAAAAATCAACACAAAACAATGACCTTTGTCTAATGAGCCATCAACGATATAACACCACAAGGCTCATTTTTTAGTAGAAAAAAACAGATATTGCAATTCGTGTTATGACATGATAACACGACTCAAACTCGACCCAGATAGGTGATGCACTGATACTGTTGATATGAAATTGACTTGATCTATGTTTAGAAAAATATATGAAATATACTTTACTATTGATTAATTAAATAACATAACACTAAAATTGTTTACATTAATTGGGAATGATAAATATCACTAAACAACCCAAACGCCACAAAGTAGAATTTCGAAATAAGCACGAATTTGAAATGGTCCTCACCAGAAATAACAGAGCGATCAACTTCAAGTTCATCAACAGTCCTGAAAAGATATTAGGAAGAACAGCTCCATCACAAATCAAAGATACAATTTTTTTTGGACAAAATTTCTTTTTTGAGACAAAGGATCAAACCTGAGATGCAATTCTTTTATAAAACTCAACTCTTCGATTTCCGACGCATTCGAAACACCGCAACTCACAGCCTTCTCCCCGGCCTATGCATCATCAGAGCCATCCAAATTCCAATCCCATCACTACCATTACGACATGCACAAACCCTAACTCTAAAGAAAACAAGCGAGAAAATGAACGAGCATTTACGAGTAGGAGATTGTTGGTGATTTTCCCCATGGCGGAGAGAACAATAACGGGATTTTCTTCTGGAAAACTGCGGATTAGGTCAGCGATCTCCCGAATCCTATGCGCAGAAGCCACCGACGAGCCGCCGAACTTCATCACGCAAGTGAATTCCTCTCGCTTCTCTGAATCGCTCTCTTCTTCTTCTTCTTCTTCTTCTTCGTCTTCCCTGATCACAGCTTCGATTCTGTTCTTCTTATCGGCCTCAACTCTAGGAGCTCTGTTTCGACTTGCGTTCTCCATCGGCATGCTGAGGAATCGACCTCGCCAAGCCGAGAATGAGAGCGACGCCATGCGCGAGAAATGCGAGCTTCTTGAAGCTCCGAAGCTGCAGGGATTTCTAACGCCATGGAAATGCAACGAAGCCGCCATTTTTGTGGGAGAGGGAAGCTTGCAATCGATGAATTGTCTAGGGTTCTGAATTCTTTCTCAAGAATTTTCTCATCAATCTCACTCTAACGAGCCAATGTGATGACAGTTTCTAATTATTATTATTATTATTATTTAAAAGCATAAAGCTTGATGACCTGATTCAATTTGGTAGTCAACAAATCATAGTGTTATTAGTTAACGCATTTTTTTTCTCTAAAACACAATTATTTATTTACCAAAAAAAGTTATTAATCTAAGGTGGTAGATGTTTTCATTTTTAAAATTATGTTTTGTTATTAATTAATTTCACAGTTCTAATGGTAATTCAAATCTGACTACACCTTGAGCTTACATATTTAATCCCCAAATTAAAAAAGTGTTAATAAATTAGAAAAATAATTAAGTTTTAGAAAATAAATAAGTACAGTAAGGTAAATCCATTAGAAAAAGAAAAAAAAAAAGGAAGGAAACTAGAAGTATAGGTCAAAAAGGCGCGCTACCTAACATAACCGTCGGTGTGTAAAACGTACGAAATGCACCAATAACTCGTCTGGTCCCACATTACAACTACCCTTGCCCAAATATACGGCCTCCAATTGCTTAGTGGGTCGATGAATTGAAAATTATGATTGAAAATTATTTTTAGTTTATGTAATTTTTTATGAAAAAAATATTATAAATTATGATTTAAATTATGATATGAATTTATTTATTAAGTGTATCAGTATTTTAATTAAAATTATATTAAATTTTTAAAAAATACATAAAATAAATAATTTTTAATATATAATTATTTATAATTTATTTTTTTTAATTCCACTTATCTTTCTCTCTCCCTCTTTCTCACATTCTCACGGGAGATTATGAATACTACATCTAAAATATGTAAAACTACCGTATCTTTCATATCCACGTAACGTTCTACCTAAAAAGTTTCCTAAACAATTGAATGAGTAAATAAATTCTCTCTTTTTTTTTTTTTTTTTTTTTAAATTTCAACTGAATCGGATTATGAATGGAATTTACGTGTGTTATGGTGCTGATTAGGTTGCTATTTTTAGTAAAATCAAAGGAGACGAAAGTAGAAGGAATCTACACAGCATCATCGGTATAAGTATAACCCAAGTTGCCTCTTTTTTATTTTTTATTTTTAATTTTTTTCTCTTTCTCTTTCTAGCTTGAAAACCCCAAAATTGAGAAAGATACAACATAAAGTTGAAGTAGTTTCTTCCCCATATTGATTTGGAAATGTAATAATAAAAAATAAAAATAAAAAGCGAAGATATTTAGGAAGATGAAATAAATTAATGGTGTTGGGACACAGATAATAGAAATTGTGGCTTGAGACAAAAAGAAAGGGATTTATTTTAGCAATTAAAAACAAATTTGCATGATCATAATAATGCCGTACAGAAAGCAAAATCCAACTTACCGAATCGGAAACAGATTTTTAAAACATGAAATTCATCAAAAAAAAAAAAAAAATAAAAAAATAATTGTTTGGGTGGTTTTTGCAAGTTGTGGTGGATATGGAAAATGGTATTGTTACTATCAGTTGGCGCCAAACCACATCTATCTAATCTAATATTATTACTATTTATCCATTTATCTATATATCTATCCCTTTATCTATACTACACAATGATTATATATATATATATATATATATATATATATATCCACACTTGTACGTCTAGCTATTACTCATTCTCATTGTCTCTATGCTTCTTCTAACCCATTTCATTTTCTCTGTCGGTTTCTCTAAATTCCCACACTTTTCTCTTATGGGTTTCCGTTCTTCTTCTTACTAATTGCAGCATGAAAAAATAGGGTTGAGCCTTTAGTTTAGTGACTTTCAGCTTTCAATCCTGAGATATTCCAAGAGAAAAGCAGAGCAGAGCAGAGCTTATAATCTCGTTGAGGTGAGTCTTACAGTTATTTGTTTTTCTTTTTGAGCTTTCTGACTTGTTTCTTCTTCTTCTTCTTCATGCTAAAACCCGACTCATAAGTATTAATTTTCTAATTTGTTTTCGTCTTCAAGTGAAGAAAAAGTTGGGTTAATTTAGAAAAGGACCTCTTTTATTTATTTATTTTTTGTAAAAATGTTTACTTATGTGTATCTGTCTGTGAAGAAAGAAACTCCTCCAAAATGACAGATAATTAGAAACCCAGGTGTAAACTCTTGAACTCTCTTTGTTAACGGCATATTGGGTCATTAGTCCAGGAAATTATTATAGAATTTTATTGACACTTCAACCCACTTTCATATGTAAGTGCTTATGTGTATGTCTTTGTACCGCAAAAAAATATTTGCTCTCCACAGAAAATAGAACAAAATCTAATTCACGGTTGTAATAAGATTTTCAAAATCCTCTGGTGGGGTCATGTGAGAAAGGAGCAAATCTGTTTCCTCACTAAAACAATATAATTTAGTTTAGATTTGGTATCCCATGGATGTAGACTTGGGAGCTCAATTAAGTTTACTTTTGTCCCTTTAAATGTGCAATCATAGTAAGTGCCTAAGTGGTCTCTTTTTTTTTTTTTTTTTTTTTTTTTTTTTTTTAAGTTATTAACTTTCGGGAATATTCATACACAAACCATGGATAATGGAGAAACAAAAGATGCATCAGGCTATGGCAAACCTCCATGGATATTCAAAGGAAGGTAAGCAACCACCCAAAAGAAGTACTTAATAAATACATTTATCTTACTTGCTTCTCTCTTTTAATTGATTCTGCTTCACAACCTGCGTTTCATTCTCAGTGCTTTGTATCAGCTCCATCTGGTGAAAGCCAAAACCGCGCGGGCGTGTATCCCGAAAGATTTCAGATTGGTTGAAGCATTTGGGTATTTTCTGGATTCTTAAAATCCTTGTTGAAGTGGTCAAGTTCTATAGGAGAGTTATGTCCTGAACATTGCAATTTATTATTTTGCAGGTATACTCTTGGTGGGTTCTTTCTTGCGAGCTACGATGACAGCCCAGCTGGAGTCTTTGATGAGGTTTTTCAGATGAACTGTTGTTAGCACTTAATCACTTTCGGATTGATCCTGAACCCAAAATCGATTAGTGGAATTCTGCTTTTGAATAATGTAGTTACTAATAGTTATAATCATGTCTCTTCCCAGCTTGTTGTGATCGCCGGACTTGTATGGAACCCGCCGACATCTTGCGCGTAAGCTTTTCCATGGCTTAAAATTCTTCTTTATACTAAGATCTTGTACATCACAAAATCCTGCTACAGAAGATGCACATTTTTCTCCACCTATCTCTAAAATCGATCATCATGTCGTGAGATACGCTTAATTCATTTTTGTTTTTTGTTTTTAAGTAAAGATAACCTTTACAAGTTAGGCACCATGCAGAAAAATGAGTCATGACCTTTGAAAATTGTTGCTGAATCATTTTCTATGTTATGTGTTTGTTTTGAGGCGTTAAAATTGACTTGCTTGTACACATTCAACTGGATGCGTAGACTTAACAATACCGGCTAATACAACCTGAGGAGATTATACTACATCAGTCAACACTTTCTCCTTTTTTTAATCAAAATGTTTCCTTGGTCTTTTATTATTGTTATCTAATAATACCGCCAAAGCAATTGTCTTCTTGGAAAATCAAGTTGATGTATAATAATTCAATACAAGTGCCTTA